>JAKWJA010000044.1:0-99950 GCA_027704765.1 Solanum habrochaites
AAGATCGCATTATTCCCTTTAAAAACAGTGTTTTGAGCCATGGGTGGAGTTGACTTACCTTGCGAGAACGACGCTGGCAGACTTGAATAATAATCAAAACTCCAATTGTACTCATGTATACCTACGATGTATATGCAAGATTCCCCAAGCTTGGTTGCATCAACACAATATATCAACACCCTTGTTAAACTAGACGACACCAATCTCCTCTAAGATTACCAAGTTCGTTATAGAAATCGACCACTTCCTTTTCATAAATCAAACGGGGGGTTCTAGAAAATAACTCCTCTCACCCTTGAACCTAGGAAGTTCACACACCTATGCTTCACTAAATTCACATTTGACTTATATCAGGATGAAAGGTTCTACCCCTAGCACTGATTTGGTTTGGAAGTATTTTTCACTGCCCCAACTTTTTAGAAATTATCTGCATTCTTTTCGCAGATTTTGTTTGGGATGAGGGGTTGGGTTGCAGAATGTTTTCCCAAGACATGGCATCAGTATAAGAAGCAGATCATTGGGAGAGAACTGATGATGAGGGAGAAAAGGAGACTTACCCAAACGTCGAAGATTCACCCCAGAGTTGTATCGCAGCAGATGGCTTGACCGCATGCGCCACTCCTTTGTTACTGGCTGTGTGGGGACGAGCCTGTTTGACGGAAATATGCTTTCTTGGCCGCCGTGGTTTGGTTGTAGGGTGAGGGAACTAAAAGAATATCGTCATGGATTTTGAGAGGGTGGTGGGTTGTTTTGAGGAGTGGTTTGGTGGAGATGGTGAAGAAGGGGGGGGATGGGTTGGGACAGTGGTTGTGGGACCGATGTTGGGTTTGGTGAAATGATTGAAAGTAGCTAGGGTTTCGTTGGCCCGGTGATGCTGGTGGGGTTTCTTGGGACTGGTGATGGGGTGAGAATTCGGATGATGGGTGGTGATGGGGAGGTCAGTAACGACAGGTGAAGATGCACCTTTAAATTGGTGTGAGATGAGGGGAGGGGAATGTTTCTGTGTACTGGTGGTGGAAATGTAGATTTTGGTGGTGGAGTGGAGTTTTGGTGGTGGTGGTGTGATGTGAAGGTGTGGTTGGCGTGTTGGGTTTTCGTCCCCAAGATCGGGCACACCATCAACAAATTGGTTTTTCTTCCCCCTGACATATGCACTATCAGACGTAGCTTTAGTCATCGGAGTAAGCAACAAGGGATTAGTCCTGGTTATGGAAGGGATGGTGGGGTTTCTTGGTTTTTGAAGAATGAAGATGAGAGGAGGGTGGCGTTGATAGTTTAGGCGATTGCTTATTGTGAGGGTTTTAGTGATGGTTGGGAATCAAGGGATTTGGAGTAATTCGTGGGGGAATTGGACATCGAGGGGACGTGCGCCGTGCGGTTGCACCTGTTGCCCCCTGCTGTCAGGGGGCATGGGATGGAGGAGAGATGAAATGATTTACCCCTTTTTTGGTTTTTGTTTTTTTTTATTTATTTTTTTGGAGACATAATTTTTTTTTGTTTAAAAAAGAGTATATATAGACTTATTTTATTTTTTTATTATTTTTGTGTTGAAAAAAAATTGACAATTTTTTTTGTTTATAAATTAAAATTAGGTGGAACCATCTTAACTGAACCTTGGTTATACCCAGTAGAACTTGGTTGGGCATGGTCCATTCAAGAAGATAAGCCCTTAATCTCAAGTCTATTTTTCTGAAATAAACTCTTCGTTCCTAGTGGACTTGGTGACGATGTCCGCAACTGGATGCTCAGTTTGCAGAACTCCATAATTATGTTCATTTTCAACATTATCCACGAAAGAAAGTTGATGTCTAACATCTATGTGTTGGGTCTGTGGCTGTGTTTTGATGAATTGGGTTTTGGTTTTGGCCATGTTTATAGCACTTTGTGTTATCACAGAGAATAGGAATACAAACTTGTTTCTATACCAAAAGTTTTAAGCTGCCTGTTTATCAAGAGTTGGGGACACAACAAGAAGCAGCTGCAACACTCAGCCTCTACAGTAGATAGAGCCACGGAATTTGTTTTCTTCTGTGCCAGGATATCAAACATGGTCATAAGAAGTGTGCCATCCAGGAAGTACTTTTTTCTATCAAACCCATTGTCCTGCATAATCGCGTCAGCGAAATCCCTTAGATTTAGATCAAAAGAATCCCCATGGATACCATAGAACCAGGTTTATTGTAACTTTCAAATATGATCAGGATTCGTCTTGACAGCTTTGAGATTTGTGAATGATCCTTTGGACACGAGCGGAACAATCTTGCACATAGACCAACACTAAACCTATATCAGGTCGGCTGGCAGTGAGATATAGGGAAGTGATCCAATCATACCTCTATATCTGTGTCATTGATGGTGACACCTGATTCCAGTTTTTACAAGCTTTGTTGTGGTCCAAGGGGGGTATCATAGTCTTAGATTCATTCAGATCATACTTCTGGCAGTAATTCCTTGATGTACTTTTGCTGATGAATGATGTTCCAACTGGAGTTGCTTAATTTGGAAGTCCCAGAAAGCAAATTCAATTTCCCTCATTACTCATCTCGAAACTCACTATTAATACGTTGAGCAAATTTCTATCCTAGTGGAGTCATTGGTTCCTCCAAATATAATGTCATCTACATATTACTTGGACTATGAAACAGATATTACTTGTGTTCGAAGAAAAGAAGAAACAGTTTTGTATGTCAATTCTTTCCATATTGTATATCCATGTGTGAGAAGGAAAGTAGGACAATCGATCATACCATGCACTCTGGTTGCTTGTTTTAACCCAATTAGAGGCTTTGTCCGTTTGTTATCATGATCAGGATAATCTGGTGTTTTCGAAACTGGAGGTTGTTTTACATACAACTCTGCTTGTAGGGAACCATTAAAAAGGCACTTTTGACATCAATTTGGTTAGAGTTTTTTTTAAAATCATTGTGAGCAGCATATGCAACCCGTATTCTAATTGCCTCAATTCTTGCTACTGGGTAGAAGGTTTCATCATAATCTATACCTTCTTCTTGGTTGTATCCCGTACAAAACTAGCCTAGCTTTGTTGCGCCAACTATTTGGACCCCTTGATCCTCGAGACTGTTATAAAACACACCCACCTCAGTTCCTTTACTGTTCTGCCCCCCTTTGGGGCTTGGCAACCAGGGGTTCCACACTCTGCTTCTTCGAATTGGTTGAGTTTTCTTGCATAGAGAACCAATCCATTCAGGAGCTAGCAATGCCTTGTGACATTTTTAAGGCAGTCAATAGGACACATAGGCAGAGAATGAACACATACTACGTAGTTTGGATCTTGTGATAGCCTGAGTTAAGAGGAGTAAGAAGATTAGATTTTGCAAGAAGTGAGAGCTTTGATGTTACAATATTGAGTAGGAATAAGACTGGTTTCTTGAGGTTGCAGATGTGAGATGAGAAAACCAGTTTTCATTAGCAGACTTATTCATATTTCAGATGTTTTGTCAGATGTATGGGTTCTTTTTCCCGTGTTTTTGGGTCTGACGGCTTTGAGCCGGTTCCCTCATAGGGTCATCCTCTGAATTTCTTCCAACTTCACTAGTATGTTCATTTATTTAAAGACAAACATGGACATGGACACTTTCTTCTACACGGTGTTCTTTGATTCAGTACCTTGTTGTAGGCCTTGCTTTGTAGAGTACCCTAGAATAGAAGATTCCCTTCATCACTCTTGGCATCGAATTTCCAATTGTTCTTGTCATTGCGTGTTATAAAACATACACATCCAAAGGGCCCTAAGATGTGCTAGATTGGTTTTCTTCCTTTTTAGTAGCTAATTATGGTGTTTGTTTAACACTGATCTGTCAACATCATTATTAAAACATCCTGTATTACTGCTTAAGACAATAGAAGTTTGTAAGTTGCTGGAGATAACAGTGTTCTGCACTTCTCCAGTGTTCTATTTTTCCTCTCAACAACACCATTTTGTTTTGTGGTCGTTTCTAGGTGCTGAGAAGGTATGCTAAATTCCCATTGTAGTACAAAATTGTAGGAATGTGGTTCAAACTCCAGTCCACCCTTCTATTGATCGATCTTATGTTGATATTAGTCTTTTGTTGAATTTCTTAATTGAACCAGCCTTTGCAAAAACATCAAACATAGTTGAATGTTCATCCGTGTTGCAGAAACAATGTCCAAGTGAATCTTGAGTAGTCGTCAACTATTAAACACATATCTTTTTTTCCACTCTCTGCTTTTCGTTATATACGCATTGGTCCACACAGATCCATGTGAAGCAAGTCATATGTGGGCTAGTAGTACTACTGTCAACTTTGGTTTTGAAGGAGGACCTAACCGTTTCCTGAATTGCAGGTTCCACATACTGGTTTTTGTCCTTGAAACTTTGGGGCAGTCCCCTAACCAGGTTTTAGATATGAGTTTGTTTTAGTTGTCATGCTAATGTGTCCCAATTCTTTGTGCCATAGCATGGAAGCAATCTGAGACTGCCACTCAGACATTTAGATATCTCCTTGGAGTCAAAAGTCTTGACTTTGTACACATCTTGTGCTTTCTTTCCTAGTAAGAACCAGGTTTCCAGTCATGAGTTTGTTACTCTGATATAGTCTTTTTCGTAAGAGAACGTGTCTTCCTTTATCACATAGTTCGATACGCTCAAAAGATTATGTTGTAACAATTTACATAATATCCGTTTCTCAATTGCAATGAGTAGCCATTGTTTTCCAACCTTTCCAATTCCTTGAGCTTTATCCACTTTTTTTTTTTTTTTTTTTTACCTTACCAAAGGCAAACATTGCCTTCCTTGATGTTCTTGAGTGAGAGAGCTTATTTTATCTCTTAGCATGTGGTTCTGAGATTGCACTATCCAAGTACCATTGTTGCATGCTTACTCTTGCACTTGATCCCTGCAAATTTTATTGTTGGTTATGTGGGTAGATTTTGGTATCCCCCCCCAATTCCACTGTGATTTAAGCTTAGGTAATGGGTGATAGATTTCTTCATGGACAATCTAGGAAGAGACTGTCTTATAGGGAGATTTGTTTTTGCTCCATTTCATTGGGTTTATCATGATGAGGTTTTCTCAAGATTTACAAAGTTTTGTTGAATGAGCAGTTTGTTTCTTTTTTTTACAATCATGACTTTTATTCCATACCAGTCCACAGTGCATGCATAAACAGTCATATGTTGGGATTTTTTACTTGAGACGTGGGTTCTATCAAAAACCTATCCCATGTTCTCAAATGTTGCGATTTCTTGTGAAGGTTGTCAAGCAGTATGGCAGAGGACCCCTGGTCCATCTCATTAAATTTTCTGCTTCCAGTTTTAGTGCACAAAGAAGTCTTTGGAGAGTGTTTCATCCTTTTAATTACCAGAGTTCTGATTTTTACTTGTTTAGTTTGGTATTATTGGATAAAAGAGAAGATTCTGTTTTCAAGACTCTTGTTTCTTTCTTTAGTGATGGATAGTCTCTTCCATTTATCAGGTGTCCCTTTTGAGTCTATGGTTTTATATTCATCAATGGAGTAGTGTAATAGAGTTAAGGATCTAGATCTCTTTTTTGAGTATATGAACCTAGAATTGTCTGTAAGTTATGAAGACGACCTTTCATTTAGTCTTATTCTTCTTCTTCTTTTCAGAACTGATCCAGCCCTAAGTGCTGTATGGTTTCTTGTGATCTAAGTTTCCTTTCTTCCTGTTTGTCCACTGCTTACAAGGGAAAGAAGTCATATTATCTTCTTGTCAGTGCAAGAAAAGAAGAGATGCCGTTGACTCACTCTCATCTCATCACCCTCAAACTTTCACGATGAATTCCCCATTGCTTGCTGTGCCAAAAGCCCTCTTCATGACAATTGTCTGCCTATGAATGTCATTCTTCTGTTTGAGGGGACCAAAACTTATCCTTTCTGATATCTTCCCTTTCTCAATCGTTACCTTTTTCTGTTCTACGGCCCAGGCTTTTTTTTTTTCGGTGGGACAGAATGTGATGAAAGTGATCTGGACTCCTCACACTTATGACAAACCTTTTGCGTCTTTAGTGTTTCAGATGGTTTTGGTAAAAGCTTTCTTTTGAAAGGGTTTTTGGCCCTCCTTTAGCATTCTGGGTGAAACCTTTTAGTTATGAGGGCATGTTTTCATATTCAAAATCATCTGATGACAATGAGCCTTTCGTAGAACAGTTCCCTTTCCTTTTCTTTTTCCTACAATTGCCTTTCTTGGTTTTCTAAGTTCGTAAGTATGAGATACCAATAAATCATCCATCCCAAGTGACGCTAGGTCGCGGGCTAGTGATTAGCCTCGACTTTGCTTTCCAGTTTCAGGAAGGACACTCCGAAGAGAAGAGTTCCTTACTCTTGTCCAAAATTAGGCAATATCTCTCCTAAAGAGTACATTTCCATTGTGATTGGATTGTTTTGAACCTGGTGTGCATGTCTGATAGTATCTCCATTCTGCATCCTTGAACAGCTCATAGTGACGTTGTTCAAGTTATTCAACTTAGCACTTCTTGACTTGTGTTGTTCCCCATGAGTTGTCTTGCAGTGTTTCCATTATGCTGTGGCATCTTGACATTAACGCAGATGATTCGATTATAGTCGTCTGGGTCCTATGCCACATATCAGAATTTTCTTGGCTTTGGCATTGTTTTGAATGGGCAAGTTGTCTTCAACATTCCCATTCCCTCTTTCCTTGGATATTTTGGTGTGATTCCATCAGTTGCTGTTTTCATGGTCTGGTTGGGCCCTCTAGATTAACTCCCCACAGATCAGAGTAGGGTTTTCCGCCAAAAGATGGTACATCATACGATTTTTCCACCATCCATAATATTTGCCATTAAAAGTTGGGTGGTCGTGTTTGTGAAGGCCCTCTTGTGGGGTAGGTGGTTTGCTGTGCCATGAATCTTTTCAAGGGGGTGTGAATCTTTTTAACGAAAAAGGACTGTCTGACTACCAATTGAAGAAACCTGACCCCAGAAACACGAACCAGGTTCGTGTAAGTTGCTTTAAAGTAAAGACAGAATAGATGGACACCAAAACACTTTTGAATTAAAAACCTTCCTCACTCAAGGAAGGAAAAACCTCGTTTTATTATTCAACTTAAGATTTTGTGATTTACAACTCCAATATCAAAAAGTTTTCCTTATCTTTCTACTCCCTCGATTGACTCCTCCAATCGATCTCTTCCAAAGGCCAAACCCACCTTTGTTGAAACTCTTACTAACACTCCAACCCTACAAGAGAGGCCAAACCCAACATGTGCCCCCCACAACCCATCAAAACTTGTAAACTACAATTAAGAACAAAAACAGGACCAAATTAGTTCTTCACGATAAACCTTATAACTCAAGACACGTTTTGTCCGGGTGCATCCTATCCAATCTTGAAGACCTCAGTTGTTGATAATTCTCTCTTGTATCTTTCTGTTCGTTTTAAAGTCGTGGGATATTTTCTCTGCCTCGTGTGCTTCTTAAGAGTTTTTGCCTTGTTGTACAAATCCCTACTAATAAGGTAAGAAAAGTATTGTTTAAACAAGGCATTCTTTTTGAAATTAGAATTCCTTATTATACACCCACTTCCTCCTTAATAATAATATTTAAGGGTTTCCTTAGTTGATTGACGTGTACCTGTAATATATTATTTGCTTTGACAAAAAACTCTATTTATTGACTTGGATTCTTGTCGCCTGCGTACATTTTCTACGGTTCTTTGCGCTTTTGTCGCTATCATCAAAACGAATTAACGATCTATTCCCATTCTATCACTTTTTCCTCCCTACTTCTCTTTCAAATAGAAATAACTGACTCTCGATTTTTCTGTAGCCCTGAAGCTGCTTCTTGCTTGCTTGCCGCTGGTGTCCTTGACTCCGCAGATCATTTCCTTCTCTTCTCCATTCGAGATTCAACCATTGATGACAAACTTTGTAAGTTCTTGTTTTTTTATTAAAAAAGAATCAAAATTCTATATGTGCAGTGCGCCAAAAAATATTTGTAAAGAAAAAGTGTGCTTTGATTTGTGTTTATTGTTAGCCTTTCTAATGTTAAATTTGTGCTTGCTCTCCGTTTGCACTTTGAAAAGCCGAAGAAAATTCTAAAGGAATTGAAGAACTTGTAGAATTTTTGAATGAGTTGTTCTACTTTATTACTCTCTCCGTTTCAAAAGTGAATGATCTTTTTTTCTTTTTAATCGTTTTAAAATAAAGACCCCTTGCATTTTAGTAACATTTTATTTAATGTTCACGTAGCATGTTTAAGGCCACAAGATTAAAGGGTAATTTTACCATTTGAATAACGATTAATTTACAATCACAAGATTCAAAAGATTCTTTATTTTCTTTAAACTCCATATCAAGTCAAAGTAGGTCATTCTTTTTGTGAAAAGGGGGGGGAGTAGTAGTATCATTTTACGGGATATGTACTTAAATTTGTTTTTTTTTTTAAGCTAAGTTTGTAATTGTAAGAAAAGAAAAAGAAATATTTCGACCTAAGGATTTTTTTTGTCTAACTTGTTTGTTATTCAATCCATTTATATATGATCCGACCCGACTCATTTATTTATGGATATTAGTGTGTTTAATTTTTTTTGAAACCCCTCAATTGTATTCCTAGCTCGCACTCTGTATATGGTGCGATATTTACTTCGTGGTGTTATCGTATTTGAGTGATTCGATAAGAATTATTAGACACGTGTTCAATCATTTCTACATTGTCCTATATTTCAGATCAATATACCCTGAGGAATTTCTATCAGCCTTCCCTTTACTCAAATGAATTGCCTAAGGATCGTTTTGGTTAGGAACAAGTTTAGTATATCAGATGGTTGATCTTAACATATTTTTGCATTTACTTAGATGTGACGCTTCATCTTGGATAGGTTGTTGAAAACCTTTTATACCACAATATGAAATATTTGTATTTCAATTACGTCTTTACTGTTTTTATGATTGAGAAGATGATAGCATTTAATTCTTTTTTTTTTCATTATTTTTTCCTTTGATGTTATATGTGATTTTCTGTATTGATTTGCACAAGTAAAATAAGTTATACTATTTGATGTTAGAAGATGTAATATTTTTTCACAATTTTGGTCGATTCCCTAAGAATATATGCAGTATTTAATATAATAACTACAAGCATGAGAAATTAAATGATGAAGTGGTAAGCAATCCAGGGCATACCTCCCAGTAATATTTTAGTTACAATGATCTGTGTTATACTTCATTTCAATTGAGATATAGTGCTATTTCAATTAAATAATCTTATTTTCTTTGGTTATTTTCAAGCGACGTGTTAGTATTAGAGCTGTCAATATAGGCTAACTCATTTCATCCGAGCTAATTCATACAAATTTTGATAATTTATGGATGGATAGGTCGGCGTAGCCCATTTTTGTGTGGGCTAGAAAACCCGGCGGGTCCAACCATAAAGTTACGTGGGCTACAGGCGTGTGTCAGGTATCAAATTTTTTTAAAAAAATATTTGTTATAATTCTAAAATAAACTAATAAATTATATTTAAAAATCACTAAATATCGATAAATAATAGTACATTGGATGTAGTGTTACTACTTGTTAAAATATCCATATAATAAAATTATCTTGTCTAATATTTAGGGAAAATAAACAAGTACCCCCTTAGACTATGACCAAAATCCCAGGAGGATACTTTAACTAAAATCTAAGGTACTATTACCCCCCAGAATTTTTGTCTTTTGTTGTAAATTTTATACACCTTTGTTCTTACGTGGCACCACTCCGGGCCTCCCGAATTGAGGCCATGTGGGAGATATTTGGCGATGCCATTTGATAAAACTAAAAAGGTGCACAAATTTACAAAAAAAAAGAAGACAGTAATTTCAGGAGGCTGGTGCGGAGTAATTTCAGAGGGTAGAGGGGTTAATAGGACCGTAGAATAATACTTAGGTTTGTTCTGGGGATATCGGTAATAGTATTAGTATAGGGAGGTACTTGTACATTTTCCCTAATATTTATTACGTTTTTTCAAAGAAAAATATAAATATCTAAATAGAAATATTAACTTAATTGTTTTGAGTTTGAACTCTCTTTAATTTCAAATTTTAATATTATATTATATTTTTTGATTAATTATTATTGGCCCATGGGCTGGCCCTACCGATATTTCTCAAATCCTACAATTCAGCAGAATTATTCAGGTCGGGCTAAAAAGACCTTTTCTTAAATAGGCTCCAAAAATCTTAGTCCATCATTATTAAATTTCAGGTTAGGCCAGACCGGCCCAACAGACGTAGTCCATATTGACGGTTCTAATTAGTATTAGGATTTTGTATATGAGGCTTCTCATTACCTACTATTTACAACCTAGGTCGTTTTGTAAGACGAGGCTTCTCATTACCTACTATTTACAACCGAGGTCGTTTGTAAGATGAGGCTAACTAAAAAGATACATATGATATTTCCTATTATATTTTCTATGCTAATATTAATGAAAATTTTGGTATTATATTGTTGCTTTTATAACAAGCTATTCTAGTAGTATATTATGATATTGTCTTCATTGATCAGAAAGATAGACAATTTATGATTTGTTTACATACCTCATGCATTGATGTGATGATTCTTTTGATTGTGCAAGATATATGAAAATGGTAGATATTATAAAGCTTCGTTTTTGTACAAAAAAAAAACCCCCCATCAATTGAGAGAATTATTTATAGGCAAGTAAGCGGTTTTAGACTTAAACCAATATTGAATCAAAATATCTTCATGAACTGACATCGCATGTTACATAATCACTTTCTTTATTGAAGTTTGAATCTTGTAGATTCAAAAAAATGCATATTGAATTGCCAAATAAGGGTGGTTTCAAAGAATTTTTTTTTTCCGATGAAAGGACAAAAAAAAAAAATAATGAGGAAGAAGAATCTTCTACATTAATTGTTTTTCGGAAAAGGGCCTAAATTTTCCCCTCAACTATATGAATTGGTACAAATTAAATTAACCTTCTTCTACCTTTCGGGCCTAAAATGTCTTGCCGTCAATCTTTTGACTCTATTTTGCCCTCATCTTTAACAACACAATTTCATTGATGAAGTGAAACTATTTTATTGACTACCCTAATAATTAATTTAACTAATTTAAAAATGGCAAAGGGTCAAATATACCCTGAACTATAGGAAATAGTTTAAATATGCCCCTAGTTATATTTTGGGCTAAATGTACCCCTACTGTTATACTTTAAGGCTAAATATACCCCTACGATTAACTGATACACGTTGGACGCCCAAATTAAATAATTAATTAATTAATATAATAAATCGGATGTATTGTTTTTGTAAATTCGCTCCGCCCCACCCAATAATTTAACCCGACACATAATTTTTTTAATGTCCGATTGGGAGATTTAGTCTCTCTAGAAAACCTTCTTCACTTTAAATTCAAAATCACTACCGCAATCCTGAATAAATTTTAGGAGATAAATGCAAAAACACACCTAAAACTATAATTTTTTTTTAGTTCAACCTCAACTATTGAAAGTTTGAGTTTCATACCTAAAAACTATAACTTTTTAGCTATTGAGAAACACACCTCCCTCTTTTATACCACTCTCATCATGGATGTGAATACACTCTCTCCCTTTTATTTTAAAAGAATTTCCACATCACACTCCACTATGGACAAAATATTCAACCTTGACAAAAAATAAAAAAGAAAAGGAGTAGTAGAGGGAAAGGAAAGACTATGATGAAAAAAAGAAGAGGGGAGGGACAAAAGAAAATAAGACGCAAGACGGGGGAGTGAATCAATAAAAAAGGGGGGAGATAGGTGGGCGCGGGAGGGGGGGGGGCGGGGGTTGACACAAGGGAAAGGGGCAGAAAAACGGCTCCCCTTCTCTGCCTTCCTTTTGCTCCGAATTGTCTGCCGATCTTGTGCCCGGCGGGAGGGCAGGGGGACGGTCAGCGCCACGACCGCGAATTAGCAAAGACGGATAGGGGGTTAGAACATTTATTTTATGTTGAAAAAAAAACAAAAAAAAAAAAAAAAAATATTTATAAAAAAAAAAAGGGAAAAGGAAAGGAAAAAAAAGGGGCAAAAAAAAGGGTTGATTGTCTGTCTGATATACCCTTTTCAAACTTTGTCATTTAGATGGTTTTTTCTGTTGATTGGATATACCCCTATTGTTATGAACGTGCTACTAAAAGGGAGTGGACTAATATTTACCCCCCCTTATGTGGCCTTGAAAAAAGAGAAGTGATTTTTAATATATACCCCAATTTCCCTATTTGTAAAACAAAAGGGCTTCACATTGGCTCAACATATACCCTTTTACTCTAACGGAAAAATGAAAAAAATAATCATTTTAATCTAAATTTTTATTATTTTTTTCTCTAAAAAATATAATCCCATATATGACGTAAATTTAATCCTACCCTCCTCCGTCCAAACATATTTTTCCTTGGACTGTGTTTTTGGTTGCAAGTGACTAATAATTTTAATTAGTATTGTGTAAGCAAAAGTTATTTTATGTTTCACGAATTATTCTTTGTAAAAACTTATTGTGAGATGATCAAATTTTTTCTTCGAAATACGAAATTAAATTACAATACACACTAAAAAAAAATATTTTAATTTTATTCTTTAAATAAGGAATGAAAGAAAAACAAAATAAGAATAAGAAAATTCAAATAATGATAATAAAAAGATAGTCAAAAATCATTTATGTATGAAAAAAATTATTAAATTATATCTTGTGGACTAATCATATATACCCCTAAAGAAAGTTGGTGTAAAAAAAAGTGAGAAGTAATGGAATAAAAAGAAATCTAAAACTAAGTTTTTTAAAAGTCGTTTGAAAATGAAGGGTATATGTGACCCATTTTGTAACCGGCAGGGGTAGGGTATATAAGTGAGCCGGTTTTGTATAAACGGTTGGGCATATATATATGAGCCACTTTTATAACGAGGCGTATTATATTCTAGCTCAAAACCAAAATGAACAAGTTTAGGGTTATATCACGACCCTTTTCCCGTTAAAAAAAAATATATTCTACCCATCCCAACTTAACACTCGATTTAATTTTTTCTCACAGTGTGGTTAGATATAACATATCGAAAATACCTTTTTTACTTGCCGCCACCAAGGACTTTTTTATTATTTAGTTTGTTTAGGTTATATCGGTACACTAGTAGAACGTTGTTTCTAAAAAATCTATGTAAGTGCCATTCTAACACAAAAATAGAAAACGTTTAAAAAAAATTAGGATGTGAAAAATTTATAGTGATGAAAAATTAAATAGGATGAGTAGATTTTTGTAATAAAATATCAATTTCATCGGGAGGGGGAGGATGATTTGAATGAAATATTAAATTTTTAAAATATTTGATAAAATGATATGTTTTTTAAAAAAAAAGGAGGGGTTTTGTCGCGGCGGAGGGGGTTATGTGGAGGATTGGTCGGTGGATGAGATAAGAAAAAATAAATAAATTTTTTTATTATGGGATAGTAATCTTAATTGTTAAATAATTTCATTTTATTATTTAATTTTTTATCTAAGTTTAAAATATTTTATATATGTGAAATGTCATGGTAGTCAATTTTTTATCATTAAAATAGAAGTGGCACTACACACACCAATTGAGATGTGGTTTTTGTTTTTTCAAAACTAAAAAGTGATAGTTTAGTTTAAGTTAGAAAACTCACACTGTTCAATATTAGGTATGGAAACTCAAAAAAGTGAATAGTTTAGTTTTAGATGTGGGTTTGTTTTTTGACAATTTATCTCGTTAAATTTTGTCAAATTTTTTTGTATTCTTCCCTCCATTTACATCACTTTCCAGCCTCATTCACCACTCCCGACTATCCCCCCCCCAAAATAACCCCCTGAAATCCTCCACTTTTGTCAGGAAGTTTGCTCTTTTAACCCCATTATCATAGGATGAGTCCAATTATCCATTCAATCCAAACTAGTCCTCCTCTAGACAGGTTACTAAACCAACTACACCAAAAATCGGCTTTTGAAGTAATTTCATATTAGCAAAAATGTCCATTCCAGGACCAAGTCCCACAAACTCGTTTTTTATTCGTTTAATCAATTGTGAATTTGAATACCAATTAATAGAAGATGAATGAGAAAGAGGAACGTTGGGGTGTGGAGGATGAAAGTGGGGGAGAGGGGGGGGAGGTGTAACGGTGGGTTGACAGTAAGAGGTAGGAGGAAAAACATATGGAGAAGGAAAATGCGGTAGGAGGAGTACGGAGTAATCAGTAACGCTGACTCGCCGAGAACACGTACTAACATGCCCGTCGCCGTAGTCGTTCGTCGTTACGTAACAATCTCTGGATTTTTTTTATTTTTTTTTAATTGCATAATTTTTGCAGCAGTCTAGAGTCCACTGCTCTTTTTGGAATCAAGAGGGGGCGGAAGGGAAGGGAAGGATGGGGGAGGTGGAGAGTGGAGCATGGTGGAGAATGAGGGGGAGGGGAGGCCGAGGAGGGGGAGGAGAACGTCAAAGCCGAACTTGTTTAGTTCTGGTTGTTGTAAGATAAGATTAAATTGGGGTGGGTCGGCAAAACACAAATTATTCGGGTGTTATTAGATTTTTTGAGTGTAGATTAATTGAGCACATGGAAGACGGTTGAGAGAAGAAGTTATGGTCTCCTAAAGAGTTGGTTAAGTTATTATATCCGAATTTAATTTGATGAAGTTATATAGTGAGTAGTTTGTTTATATCACGAATTTGATTTATTTAATTGATAGTTCTTTCTTTTAATCCTGGTTCATTCACTTACATGAGTTACTTCATAAGGGTTTTATATTTAGCCAAAAAGTTTATAACGTGAAAGTTTATTTATTTTATATTTAACCCAAAAAATATGATGAATTAAGGGTTTTATATTTAAATTATTCACTATAGTACATGGGTTAATTTGGGGGGGGGGGGGGGGGGGTCCTTGGCCGATTTTTTTTTTATTTATTTTAACATTATTAAAAAAAAAACTAATATACCCACATAAAAAAGCCCCAACTATTTGTATCCAAAATTCTGTTAACCCCACTTTTGATCTTCTTCTTCTCTTCGTTGTAGTACTGTTCTATTATTGTTTGTGTCTATTCTGTTTTTGTGTTTGTCACTTCTCTCTCTTTTTTAAAAAAAAAAATAAGAACTAAGTTATTTGAATCATTTCAAATTGGACATATGTCAATTTGATAAAGTTTAAAAAAAAAACAGACTCCAAGGACAACATAACGAAGACCGTATAGACCGGTGAATAGAAAACTAGTATTATTAACTCTAAAATTCTGAAGAGATTTCACCGTTTTATTATCACTCTGTTCACACCACCATCATGGGGTTAACCCCATGAAAAAATGAGCCATTCAAAAAGAACCAAGAGTAGAAGAAAGTTAGTGAAAGTTCATTGGAAAGTGTCGAATTTATTGAATTGTAAGTCCAGTGAACAGACGATTCCAGAGAAGGGATCAGAGATCGGCGCAGTTGGCGAAGTGAGTATTATTGAAGATCGGCGCCTGAGAAGAAGAGAATTGCTTGATATTGCAGGGGAAATTAGGAGAAATGCGATGACAAAGATGAAACGAATATAGAGAAGAGAGGTCATCTTTTCAGTTCCTCCTCTTCTCTGTTGTCATCATTCTCTTCTTGATTTTCTCCATTTTCATTACCTTTATCTCCTCTTGATTCTTGATTTCCACTTTCATTTTGTCCAGGAATTGGATATTCAAGTGTCCCGTAAGCAATGAAATGATGTATCTCTTCTTCTTATTAGTGCTCATTTTAAATATCTTGGTTGTTTTTATTTTTCGTTATTCCTCTGTTTTTTTTTTTTCCCTCTTTATCGGTTACACTCCATTTCAGGAACTATTTTTCCTGAAGCTAACATTTTTTGTAATTTTTTTTGCAGGGAAAATCAAAGTTAGGTTGTTTAAAATGGGTGGGGCTTTTTTGGTGGACATAAATTTTTAAATTAGTTAAATTAATTATCAGGGTAGCCAATAAAATAGTGACACGTCATTAATAAATTTGGGTTGTTAAAGATGAGGGAAAAATAGAGCCAAAAGGTTAATGGCCGGGGACCATCAATTTTTAGGACTTTTACTAACTAAAAGATAGAAAAGAGGTAATTCTGACCAATTGACATAATTAACGAATATTTTAAACCCTTTTTTAATTGTTTTTTAATAATTTGAACTCTTTAATCCAAATCTGGAAGTTAAACAAGTAATATGGTTAAGGATGTTTTTCATGCTTATATATTAATTCAATGAATTGGTTATTACTTTGTTTCCTTTTCTTTCGTATCTATCGTCATTATTACTTTCAAAGTTATCATAAATTTATATTGTTTTCTTTTTAAATTATCATACTTAGACTTTGTTTTCTTAACATGAGCTCAAATATATAAGATGTAGCGTTGGACCGTTAAGGGGGCAGGGCGAGCATGGGCATGAGTGCTGAGCATGGGCATGCCTATGTAGTTAAGAATAATGAGCTTAGTTTAAAATGCACTTTATTCATATTTATTTGATCTTTATTTAAAAAAATAGTTTGTTTGAAATTTACTTTTATTTGTTTTTTTAACATACACCGAAAAAAAAATACTTACGTATTTCTATATTTTACAGCTATTATTAATTATTATTTATTTTTATTCTATCTATCCTGTAGATATTTCAGAAGATAGGGTATCGGACATTCAAGAAATAGAGCAGCACAGGCAGAAGAGTGGTGTGATAAAGTAAGTAATGTATGAATTTTTTTTTTCTTAGTGTATGTGTCAAGTCTAAACGTAAATAGAGAGTGTAGTTACCAAGATTTCACTCAATAGATGATTAGCACTTTGTACAAATCAATAAATGTGGTTAATGTAGTGGATTTCAATTCTACATTTTATGTAACACAGAAGTAAATTAAACACCCGCAAAAGTCAATACTATCATTAAAAATAAATTAGATTTTTATATGACGCATCATGTTGATGCCCGGAATAACTAGTAGAAAAGCAAAGCAAACATAAGAAAAGAAATATGTTGTTTATATATAAAGATGGCAGTTCTAATCATGATTTCATTGTCAACTCTATATATCATATTAACATTACATCATATAAAGTGTTTCAGACTTATACTCATTAAAACACTAGGACTAGTCGAAATCAAGTCGTTTTGTTTATAGTCGTGCATCAATCTTTTTCCTGGTTTAATGTTTTTTTGAGAGATAGATTGAGAGAGTAATGAAGAGTTTTTAAGTTTTTATAGCATGAAGTAGTTGGAGGGACGCGTTTATTGAGAGTTGTGCTCCTCTATTATCGAGTTTATCAAAGGTTTTTTTTTTTTTTTTTTTTAACTTGAACTGGAAGAAAAAGGTTTAAATTTGTGGTGATGATGATGAAATTTGATGAAAAACTAGCTTATTACAGTACCATCGTCAGCGAACCCCTGGCCGATGCAGACAGTCTTCTTCTTAGGCGTGCGCCCATCCTTCGTACAACTCCTTATCAAGTTAGAGTTTTTTTGGAAATTTATCTATTTAAGTAGCACCCAGAATAAAGCACCCCAGAACAGAACACATGATGAAACGTTTGTTAAACCCAGCAGAAGCTCTGACCCTACTTTATGAAAACTTGATATTAGACAAAATTTCTTAACTCAGGCATTATGTTGAAGGTTGATGAATGAAGTGATTTTAATAATAGATGGACCCGGTTATTATAACACGGGGTTAGAATTAGGAAAATAGAGAAAAAGAAAATTTTCTTTATATTTTCATGTGAAACTATAAGATTATTTTATATTTTTCCATTAATTCAATTAAAATATTTATAAAAATAGACAATAAATATTTTTTCAAATAAATAAATAATTTTTTAGTAGTAAATAAGGCCATTATCAAAGTTGTGATAAGACTTATAAATGATCCACTTTTAGAAACTTCTAGCTTTAGGTAGTGCAAGGAATATTTATTTTAGGTTTAGTAAGCAACAAATATTTATTCTAAAGAATAAAGCTAAAAACATTTTTTTACTTCGTTAAAATATGAATTAAAATAATTTAATTATAAAAAGAAATGAATATAAATAAACAAGACCTCACTTTTGCTAGTACGGCTTTCATATTCTTTTTATTATCTATTTAGTGCTTATGGAAACGTCATCGATACAATTTTAACATGATAAATCTTATTGCAACTAAGAGGGTTGTTTGGATGATCATTTTTAAGTGATTTAAATGCCAAAAGTGGAAGATGGAGATGAAAAAGCCAACAAAAATATGTAAGCTTGTTATATTATTTTTTCTTTTTTTTGACTTTTTAGTCTAAAAGAATAGTAGTACTGGAGCGTTTTTGCCAAATATCTCTGTAAAAATAAAAAAACAATTAAAAATTTAACAAAATCTAAAAATAAATCAATTCAAATAACTTTCAAATGATATTAATGTGAATATATCTAGTTGACAGTAAAAATTAAAATAAGGTGACAAACATAGCGTTCTTGTAATCCATAGAATGGCGAAAGTGACTCATGATGGTGGTCAGTGATAAAGGTGTATAATGGTGATTTGCGGACATCCAAAATATATCTAAATTTTCACAATTTCTTGAGGTTTACACTTAAATTATTGAAGTTTGAGAAACATATTTAAATTATCACTTATAAATTTGAAAAACACAAATATGGAATAATGTGTATTACACTCTTAAAAAAAATTACAACATGAAAAAAAGGGAATTCATAGGACAATAAAAGCCTATAATACAGGAAAGGAAAGAAAACAAAGTAGAAAATGAGAAGGATGTTCATAAAATATAGGAAGGGTGGGGGAAGGGGGAAGGGGGGGAGGGGGAGGAGGAGGAGGGAGGAGGAAGGGGAGGAGGGGGGAAAGGGAGGGGGGAGGGGTGAAGGCGAAGGGTGGAGAAGGAGGAGGAAGGAAGGAAAAATAAAGAGAAAAATGACATGGACAGAACGCGATAAAATGTGTTTTTACACATTTTTTTAATTAATCAACATTAATCTGTTTCTTAATTTATGAGTGATAATTTAATTGTGATTCTCTGTACAGCTGTAGATATGGGCTAACCCACTTTATCCGTGTGCTATTATATAGGGCTTCGGCATATTTTACGGGACAGGTTGAACTAAACATTTTGTGTTGTGGAACAGAAAACGCCGGCCCAACTCACAAGTCCGTGGACCTACAGGTTTGCCGGGTGACCCACTTTTAAAAAATTATTTATTACTTTTAGAATTATGAAGATTTAAATTTATGAAAGGGAGTAACGGGCGACGCAGGAAAGAGCGAACAAAACAAGTGGGAAAGGAGGGGAAGGGACGACGGGGGAAGCAAAGCGCACAAAGAAAAGGAGGGGGAGAAGAGGAGCGAAGGGGGGAGGGCAAGTTCAAAGTTTAAAATATTTACATAGAAATATTGACCTCCGAAAATTGTTTTGAGTTTGGAATCTCTTTAATTTAAATTAATATTATATTATATTTTTTAATTAATTTGTATTGGTACACAGGCCGACTCTACCGATATTTCTCAAGCCCCACAAATCAACAGAATTATTTAGGGTGGGCTAAAAAGCTCTTTTCTCATATGGGCTCCAAAAATCGTAGTCCAACCCTATTAAATCACTGGTTAGGATAGGCCGACCCAACAGGCCTAGCCCATAACTCTCAATACTTTAGGCATAAAACTAAAAACAATGATAGTTTACGCGTGTATTTAACATTTAAGTCACACTAATTTAGACCCGCCCTATGTTTCTTTTTCCTAAAAATTTGACTGAATACTTCAAAACTATAAAATAAGAATTTTAATATAAAAAAGGTAGCTTTTAGGATTTAGGATATTAGGATTTAGATAGTTAGATGGATGATTTAGAGAGAGTTAGTAGATTAGATTCTTAGATTACGTAGATTAGCTTAATTTAGTTATAGTTATGCTTTTTCAAAACGCATGATTAAATATGTAAGGTGTTGTTGTAAATATAAAATGATCTTTATTTTTGTTTTAATTAATATTTATGTCCTCCAATTTTGAATATACATAAATAGACATTTAGATTTGTATACAAGTAGATAAATGTAATCCTATATGACATAGTGATTGTAATTGCTTAGCTAAGACCAATAATTAGAATAGAATATTAAAGAATGAAAACAAATAAATTTGGAAATGATCATCATATAAAGAAAAATTTTTCTATTCTTCGTAAAGGGCACTAGTACTGACAATTTTAAGCCCATACTATTCACTGACCTCGCCCACCCAATAGTCCATCAAATTGGGTTTGAAAGAGTGATATTTAAATAGGGGAGATTTGGGCTTTATCATTCATTTAACAATTAATTAGGGTATTGTATGGTAAAACTAGGGTCATAGATGAGTACTGTAAGTTTCTCCAAATTTTTCAAAAAACCATCTGTTGCCCAGGTTAGAAGAGAAGTGAATTTTTTGTAAACTTTCATTTATATGAATCCCTTTTAATATTTTCAACCCTTGAAACCACCTCCCCCCTCCATCACCCAAAAAAATGTTCTTTTTTTAAGTTATTTTTTAAGAATATTTGACTTCTCAATTTCAATTTTTCACCCAAAACCTCGACCCTCCACCATCCCTGTACCAACCCACTCACCTCCCTTGCCAAACCCCCACAAAATAATAGTAAGTTGGTTTATAAAAAATATTTTCAAATTCAAATATTTATTTTTTTTTACCCTACCCTGGACACCCACCATTGATCCCCCTACCAAACCCCACCCCTACCCCAACTACCAAACACCCCAATCCCCCAAAATATTAAGTTTATTTTTTAAAATATATTTTCAACTTCAAATATTTTTATTTTTCATCTACCGGACCCTGCTATAACCCCCCCCCACACACACACACTCCCCAACCCCGAAAATTTTTTTTAATTTTTTTTTTTACTTTATAATAAAATAAAACTAAATGAAGCATTTTCAACATATTTCATCTGAAAATGACTAAAATATTTTCTTCATATTCAATTCTTAAATAAAGTACTATTTATGCATGAAATATGGGTAAATATGGACAAACTAGTATTTACCCAACCCATTTATTACCCAATCAATTTTTACCCATATCAAATATGAGCGGGTTGAATAATTATCCATTTTATGCTTACCCATTTTTAACCCGCACCCAACCCACCCATTTTTCACCACTAAAAGAAACCAACAACAACAATAATATATCTAATAAAATCTCCTTAGGTATAATCTCAGATAAATAAAGTATATACAAACCTAATTACCACGATCTCTTTGAGATAAAAAGACTTTTTCCAAAAAATGATCAACTCAAATACATTAAACCAAGTAATAAGGAAGAGCGGGCTAAGAAAGTCTCATTGCACACCAATTGTTTGACTATATATAGAATTATATATATTGTGTGCATGACTGCATTTCTTCCTATTCCTTGATTTATCAATTGCTTTTAGGAGTGAGATCTTAGATCATGCAAAGTAACTGACTAAATCAACTTTAATTTAATGCACAACCAACATTTAAGACCACAATTGTGATTTTATTTTATTGGTCAAGTACGATTTTCATATGACATTGTAGTTTACTTTGGTAGATTTCAACAAACTCTTAAATGATTTTAGATAATATATCTGATTTTAGAAAAAATATTAATATGTATAAATATTAGTAAATTATATTAGGATATTTTACATGATAAGATTATGATTTGAGTCTTTGAATAGTTGATGATTATTATTCTTGGTTTGGTGACCACAAATGTAAGTTGCATAGCTTCAAAATTACTTTTCCCATATACTATATTGTTTTACAAATTCTATAATAAAAATTAGAAATAAATGTGCAACACACATACACATCAACTAGTCATTACTCAAAATCGACTTTAGAATTTGAGTTTACCTGATTCCTTCTTAGTCGCAGATCATCACAAGATCTCTATTTCAAATTCCATAGATAATATTTTTCATATATCTATAAAAGTTTCACAATATAAATTTGTGATCTAAATAAAAGTTATTGGGGTCTCGAGAACCCTCATCCATAACGGTAGATCGAACCATCAACTCTGTCATTACCCCTCAAAAGAAAAATGACAAAAGAAGGAAAAGAAACATCTCCTCTCAATTTTTTTAAATAGTTATTAAAAGATCCAACACCCCATAACCATGGTGAAAAGATTCACGTTAATATAAGTCGATCTCATACAATAGTAAATATTAAAACATATAATAAGAAGAGTTTAATTACATTAATAGAAAGTTAAACTGAGACATTTCATGATGCATTTATAAAATAAATACTAATCGAGGAAAATTGTATTGATTTACTCAAATGTATTTTATTAAGATGCATGATTACAGGGCGGAGCTATGGTGGTTTCAGGGAGTCTAGCGGATATCCTGCATCGAAAATTAACTTTAATGTTGGTTGCATCGAAAAATGATACTGTATATGTGGTCAAATCTTACTATTTTTAGGATATATATATATAATATAGATATATGAGGATTATAATATTAATAGGATATATATAGATATTCGTATTATATATATATATAGATATATATAGTATTTGAAACATCCTTGAAATCCGGGGGAGGTTTGGATGCAGACTGTAATGCAATATGCTCCCAAAACAACCTGACCATCTAGGTTCACATCCCGAATCAATTGTAACACGATGGAACCCTTTTGAGGAGAGCCAACTTTAAGGACCAGTTTTCACTTGAAATGATACAGAAGAACATCTGGAGAAATGATTTGATCTTCCCACGTTGGATATATGATAATTGTGTATGATGTAGCGCATGGCCAATACGTGAAGCCATTTCTTTCCCTATACAGGCCCTTGGACCAAGCATGAATAGGCTGTGAATTTAAAAGGATGGTCGGTTTGATCACTCCTCTGTTTTCTAGAAATCCACTCCTGGCTTGAAGGTCCTAGCAATCTTTTCCCCATTAAACTCTTCCTTCTCCCCAATAGTATATAAACGATAGCCATTAACTCTGTGTTTGGAATAACCAATATGGACCACTCGGGAGAATGTCAAAATCAAGTGGAAGTTTATGCTCAAATACAACTTATGGAGAGAGCCTCAAAGTTTCAGAAAAAGCAACATGTAGATAGACTAGTTTTCTTGTTTCTTGTATATGGAAAAAGTTGAGATTTTCGTCTTTCTTTTTGATGCAATTGTTTTTGAATCTCTGTCTAATCTTTTTCTCTACTAATGGATTTTTAGCCATAAGGGTGAAAAACCAAGTGAGAGCTGCACTTGTAGTGTCTCTACCACCAAGCATCAAATTCAAGAAAGTATCCCTTAGAAATGTTTGCAAAGTACCCAAATCATCATCTTTCCATTGATTGCACATTTTTTGTTGAAAACGCGTTTAAAATTGAGCATTCTTCATCTTTGATTGTACTTTTATGCATCATTATCTCTTGCTTCCATGAAAATGCAGGGATTAGAATGAATTGATCAAAAGCTTCCCATGCTTGAATAAAACTCTTTTCTTTACAATTCGAACCATTTTGCAACTTCCAAGGCAACATTCTGGAAAGATATATCTATAAAGACAGAAGTGCACCCCAATGTCATTTTGACGCCTTTTCAATGGCCACATAAGGGTAACCAATGGCCAAAACTATCGGAATGATTCAGTAACAATTCACAGATAACATCAAAAGTGAATCTGAAATATCTGCAAATTCAAAAGTGTGGGAGAGTTCAGCAATCTCAGATTTGGTCGTAGCCTTTCTATTAGTTCACCTTATAGTGCCGCTCCAAACAAAGTTTGGAAACTTGACCATGTCCCATTAAGTACAGTGTGTCTTCCTATGAATACATAGGCTCATAATCAACATGTGGAAAGATCCCATTTCCAAAAAAATATCAAAATTTACGGAACTCAAACACCCTTGGGATAGTTTTGAGTTACTAAGGTATAGGTGGATATTCGCAGGATCACTAGTACTAAACAAGTTTGAAGTTAGGCAAAAATAGGACCATGAAACTCAAAAGTTCCTTTAATTTCTATAAGAACTCTAGCTGTTTTTTCATGGACACGATGAAGATTTCGTAATAAGCTAGGCAACATTCCCAAAAATATTACAAATAGGCCAACTTGTTGGCCACATGAGCCTTAATTTCACCAGCTATTGAATTAAGGTACCAAATGTAGAAAAAAGTAAACACCAGATGATGAGTAAGAGAGCCAAAGAAAATTAAAAAGAGATACATTTCTTTTGAGATGGAATAGAGGGGACTTCTTTAATTGAGGACTATTCTCTTTACATTGTATAAATAGAATTGGTCTCAAGTTAGGCTTCCACGTGTGGGGTTGTCTTTTCATTGTAATGGCCCTTCACGGAATGAGTACCATCATGTAGTAACATTAGCCTCCTTTATCCATCCACTCAAACAGTGTCAATGGTCTCATTTTCAAAGTCATACATATCTTCTTCTATAAACTGAGAAGATGAGTTCTCAGAGGATCAACGAAGAACAAAACATTTCTTTAGTAACAAAAATCATTTACTCGTCTTGCTGGTTTTTGTAGTAATTATATTTTGTTGTTATTGTTTCTCTTATAGAGAAGACTTGTTTAATCCTCGAAAAATATTTCATATAGTTGAAATAGTTTCTTAGATAGTACCTTCCTCGTCTCAAGCATTGCTTGCACACACTTATAAATAAATATTATATTATTGTTGTTCTTATACTCATGTTCCCTAACAATTTTGTAGACCTAGAGAAAGGTAAGACACACCCCTTGTAATTATGTGATTGGCTTCAACAAAGTGCTCTTTTTCAAAATTATAACTTGACTACAATCAACAACGTGACTTAATCTTGTACCTATGGCTGCTCTTACAGAAAGTGTCAAAAGTATGATTAGACTCTAAAGATGCACGCACACACAAGTTGAAAGCCCAACCGCTCACTGTAAAACTAGACCTTCGTCAAGACTGTTGTTAAACGCGATCTGCATTATTTGCTCTTTGTATCGAACTCTCACAAAACCTGACGGTCTAGTCGTTATGAACCAAAACATAATTATTATTTTTAAGAGGAAGATTGGGTCAAGAAGGCCACTACGGAAACACGGACATTGCACACTTTATTTCACTGTTACACACCCAAACACTACCCCTGATTGGTCCTTGATCGGATGCGTAGGCAGAGAGACACAAGTAATTCCAAGTAACCTCATTGACATGAAATGACACTAAGATATAAAGTTTGACAGAAAATATTGAAATACGGAATATAAAAAGTTTGAAATAGCTAATTAGCACTAACAAGAATTCCTAATACACAAAAACCATAACGACGGAAAAAATCTACACCTGTCAAAGAGGAAAGCACTCTACACTTAAAACGGAGGGGCTGGGTAAGAAAACTCCATTCAACTATCACTGTATGACACTGAAATATATTATTTAGAAAAAATCATAAGTGGTGTCCTTCATGAGATGAGGACTCACCAAACATACTGCAGCTAACTAGATCTTTACTAAACACAAGCCTCATAATGAGTGTCAGAATTAACATTAACAAAAAATATAATAAAAATGTATGTGGTCAATACTTGAAATGTAAGAAATACGAGGAAATGCATAAATGATGTGAAATAAAATGTAAAGCTTTAACAAGAAACTGAAAAGAAAGAATCCTCCATTGGTTTGAGTCAAAGGGCCTAAGTAAATACTATCAGTAGGGAGAGAGCATCTTCTAAGTGGAGTTCACGGACTGACACCACTTTGTAAATGTCAGTCTAGTGGGAGGCTAAAATCTTGTATAATGCTTAAGTAGTAGTGGAAAACAACTAATTACAGAACGTAAAGTGTACACCTACTTACTGAATATACCTAAATCAACCTCCTACACTACTAACACCAGTAATAATGATAAAATTATACTCCTCAACTAACTCCCGTTTTCAAGTAACGGACGGGGTAAAGAATCTAGTTACCCAAAGCCTTGGCACAACCAGAAAGCTATGTTGTAGTTTATAACGGTCCTTTTGTTTACGACATTCTGCAGGTTGGTTCTGTGTAGTACATACTAGTGTGATTAAGCATCCTGCCTATGTAGTTTCCCTATAAAATGACAGTTCACTTCTAAGTGTTAATCCTCCACCGATGATACATGGAGTAATTTGCAGCAAATTCTGTATAGAAGCCTTTGCTATCACTCATATTTGTTGGCAGTTGTTGAACTTTTTCCTACCTCTTTATAACACTCAAGTAACCCTACCAATTCTGAAAGATGTAGTTAGAAGCTACAGGCTTTCAGTATTCAGCTTCAACGCTGCAACGTAGTGACACACCGTTCGGTATGTATTTTGTTGCGTATCCATGGAACAGAGAGGCACCTCACCATGAATCTTATTGCATATCCCCCTGTTAAAGTTTCCTTCTAAGCTACGTGGACAATAGGCCCACAATCACATCATAAAAATGCAGTATCAGACGATAGATGCAAATTAAATAACCAAGACTTGTCAAGGTTGACATTTCTAGATAGCTTGACTACTCTCAATTGCAGCAATACATATGTAATTTTTTGGCTGTTGTATACAAAACTGACTCAAAGCAATGATGAGTACTAAAAGATGGATTTGGCCTACTTGTCATATTAGATAACAAAAGTTTTCAACAGCGTGATAAATTATCTTGTATTATTCTACTAAGGATCTGTTAGAATCACTTTTGCTTTTGCTTTCCACCTGTATTCTATTGTCTTAGAAGTAAGTGTCACATTCACATCAATGGGGGTTCTTGCCAGGCTTGGAGGCTTACCATTCCCATACCTGTTATAGAGGCTCTAGAATTTAGTTTTCTTTGATGCATTATTACACCTAAGTGAACTATACTAGGAAGTATTTTAGTTCACCTCGATACTTTAATCTTGGACAACTTTTTGAATGCCTCCAATTTCTCTATTAAATCAAGACTTGCTACCGGTGACCACATTATCATCTAACAGTATTACAAGCACAATTATAATTCCTCCTCTGACTTGTTAATGAACAATATTCATATTGAATATGTTAAATCTGGAATTTCAATTAGAGCATTTAGTAATTTGTGATTCACTGTCTTGGTGCTGTTTGGATAGCCACTATAATGACTTACGCAGTCACACACTTTCTCCAGTGACTGACAAAAACCCTGAAAAAGTTTTGGCATGTTATATTCATCCTCCCAAAATCACCTTGAAGAAAACACATTAACTACATCTATCTGATGAATATGCCAATGTTTGGAAGCTTTGCAAGTGATACTATGTTCCTCACGGTACCATCTTAACAACAGGGGGAAAAAGTCTCTTCATAATCTATACCTTCTATTTGACTGTAACCCTTAGTAACCAACTTTGCTTTGAATCTTTCAACCTCACTTGCAGACTTATATTTGACTTTATAGATCCATCTGCAACCTATAGGTTTCTTTCCTAGTGGCAAGTCAGTGATTTCCCAAGTTTTGTTGCTTTCTAGAGTCTGGATTTTAGCCTGCATGGCCTCTATCCATCTAGGATCAGTAATAGCCTTTGAGTGTGTGGTAGGTTCATGAATGGAAGAAGAAGAAGCAATGTAACACTGGTAGGAAAGAGATAAGTGATCATATCTCATATAGTTACGCATAGGATATTTCACTCCTTTATGTGATACAAAATCTTGCATCCATAAGGGTGTACATTTAATCTTGGTGGATCTTCTATTAGCAATTGGTGCAGTAGGATCTGGTTCCTGAAGAATGGGATCACCAATAGAAGGATTTATGGAACCATGAAAGTCTGAAGGATTAATATCAGCACTACTATTATCATTAGTATCTTTTAAAGATTGAGAACCACTGATAGGATCTTGTGCTACTGCATCACTACTATTTGAGGCATGCTCTAAAGTCGTTAACTCTGAACACCACATATCTGAGACCTGTAAAGTGTCTCTGAATAAGGAATGCTTATCATGAACCATCTCTTGTTTAAAAGGAAACATATCTTCTCTAAAAATCACATCTCTGCTCACAAAAAAAAGATTTAGTAGTCATATCAAACAAAATGTATCCCTTCTGCATTGTTGAATAACCCATATGCACTGCTGGCTTTGATCTAGGCATCATCTTGTCATGTTCACTGCGATTCTTAGCAAAACACATATATTCAATTGTCCTTAAGTGTGATAACAAAGGTTTTGTATCATACAACCTTTCATAGGGAGTTTCATAGTTCAAGACACTGCTAGGAACCCTATTAATAAGATAAGTACCAGCGAATACACAATGCCCCCAATATTTCACAGGAATATGTGCTTGAAGTCTCAGTGCCCTTGTGACTTCAAGAAGATGTTTGTGTTTCCTCTCAGCTACTCTATTTTTTTTGAGGGCATATGGACACGTTCTGTGATGGACCAATCCCCAACCTCCTAAACATATGTCAAACTGAGTACAAACCAGGCCTTGTCCACTTCTTCTGACTTTAACGATTTTGTGTCAAAATTGATTCCTAACATACTGAAAAAACACACGTACAGAAACACATACATCATATTTGTGTTCGAGTAAACCTTAACCAGGTCATTCTTGAAAAATCATCAACAATTAAGAAAATATTTGTTGCCATCAAATGTAATTGTGTTATAGGGACCCCACACATCAACATGGATCAAGTCAAAACAAGATCCAACATGAGTCACCTGAGTTGTATCACCATTGGGTAGATATACAATCTTAGGAATCTCTAGTTTTGTCACATAGTCTTTTATGAACATGTCCAAATTAGAGATCATATGATTCGTAGCACCAGTGTCTATAGTCCACACACTATCATTTGCAAATACATAGAAAGTTTTATGTGTAGTTTGAGCAGCAAGAGTACTTTTGTAGTCAGGACTCTTTCTTGTGCTGATATCTTTTAAGAATTTCATCATATTGGTCCTTTGTGAATGTATATCCTTTAAGCATCTGCTTGACCTCCAACTCAGCTTGACTTGGTTGTTGTCTATGATGACTTGAACTCTCACCAGGTTCAATTTGAAATTGTGCTGGCCTGGTGCAGGTACATTGGTATTACCTTCATATGGTATTACCTCCATAAGAAAAATGAGCTTGACCAGAACTTTCAGAAGAAGCACCTTGTGTATTCTCTTAGATTTGAAATCAGGTAAATAGCCAACTACCTTATAACAAAATTATTTGGTGTGACCTTTACACTTACAGAAGTCACAAATCAGCATTGAATTCTTCTTGAACCTCTGGTTAACACCTAAAGTTGAGCCAATTTTAGAGTACATGGCCATAGATTCCATACTTACTGAACTCAGCCCCATACTGCTGGTGTGAGAAACCACTGATTTTTGACTTTTATCCCCTAGTATCATGGCATATGCATGATTAGTTGTAGGAAATGGATCCATCATTAGAATTTGGGTTCTAGCTTGATGATAGGATTCATTAAGTCCCATAAAAAACTGATAGAGCTTCTTCCTGCTCATGTGAGCTACAAAACCCCTTGACTTATCACAATTATAGCAGGGAGCAGGAACTAAAGCTTCAAACTCATCCCATAAGGTTTTGAGATTAGTATAATACACAGAAACTAGTGGTACCCTCGCAGAGATGCAATTATATTTGTGAATTTTATAGGTCCTTGACCCGTCTACTCTGTCAAACATTTCTTTTAAGTCATTCCAGACTTGTAGAGCACTGGTTTTAAATGCAATACCACTGAGAAGACTCTTTGAAACTGAGTTCATTAACCAGGATAATACAATTGCACTAAACCTCTCCCATCTTCCCCACAAACCTTCAATATACAGTTTCTTTTTACATGATCCATCAATCAACCCTATTTTGCGTCTTCATAATAGAGCAAGAGTCATAGATCTACTGCATAACGTGTAGTTATCCACTCCCATTAATTGAAATGAAATTAGACTAACTCCACTTATATTATTAGAGATAAGAAAAAGAGGGTGATTGTAGTCGATACCTTGACTGATGTTTGAACTTGCATGTACAGGCATGTATCCACCAATATTTTCACCATTGATGTGACCTTGAGACTGATCCTCGTTGTCTCTCCACGTGGCTATTGTAACTAACTACTGCGACTCGAAAAAATTTAAATTGCGAAAAATTAAAAATTACAAAACTCAACCCAATCAGCTATGTAATCGTGAATCACATATATTTAGATTTGTAGCTACCGCTTCTGCAAATCAGAAAACACAAGATCTACAGGTACTGCTTCTACAAATCAGCAAACACACCCCTCTGCTTTTTCAAATCAAAATCGCTTGTCACAGTCAAACACAGCGTACTGCTCTGATACCATGGAATAAAATGTAAAGCTTTAACAGGAAACTGAAAATAAAAAAAGCTCCATTGATTTGAGCTCAAAGGTTAAGTAATACATCAGTAGAGATCATCTATTTATAGAGATCATTTATTTATAGTTCACACTCACACACTTTGTAACTAGTCTAATAACTAACTTTCTGATAGTTAGTTATAACAGAATTAACTACAATGATCCTACTACTCTTAACTACTTCTTACTCTCCTACACTAGAACTACAACTGATTATATCTCATTAATGATGTGGTATCTGAATTGTCACGCCCCGAGCTACCCCCAAGACGCGGACACCGAACCTAAGACCACAAGTGATTCCAAGCTAACCCTACTGGCATGATTATGAGAATACTAAAAAATATAAACTGTTTGCGGAAGCTAAATCATAATTTTTAATACTGAAAGTTGGGATACCCATTTCTATAACTGAGATAAATGGAAAATCAATAGTTTTATAATACAATATTATTAACTCAATACTACAGCTGAAATTAACTATGTCCTGAAAAATAGCCTCTAAGCTGGATAGAAATACTGGGACAAGCCCCAGCTAAGTGATACACTCAAACTTACTCTCCAAATAAGAAGTAAAGCGGGTCGTGTCAAGTAAATAACCCAACGAGTGAGGTTGGGATTCATTCCATGAGGAAACTAGTTTAGACTTAACCTTCAATCTATACTACTATTGTTCCGTCAATTACTTTCTTTGGAAAGCAAACATATAAAAGGGTTTTTTTCTATGTCTAAGTAAATGAAATAACTAGCACATAAAATCAACAACTTAACAGCTTTCGAGTGTTTTGGGAGTTTAAATCAATTAATCAAGTAACTAGGTTTACGTGTTCCCCACAGTTCATAACTTGATAAGTCTACTATAAAGCAATTCTTTCCTAGTTAATCTTCATGCAAAGTGATAAGTTATGTATTCTAAATCCTTGGCCGGCATCCAAATTATGTCACTCCGACCTTGGTCCGGCTAACTTGTGTTGCTAGCCTAAACCCTTTCTTTACTACCTCATATTAAGCATCGTATTCAATATTTGGAACTAAAGTTATTACCTCGTACCATCAATATTTTAGCCTATTAATAGTGGTACCTAAATCTATATTGAGATTTCTTTTCCTATTATCTACCTCCTTGGGTCCTGTAAGTAGCATTAAGGCGATTCTAAAAACGTTGGCCATCCGTTAAAGACTTCTATGCGAAAGAATTATCAATACTGCAAGACACTAATTCTAGATTGTTATTTAGTTAGGTTTTACCTCATTATTGGCCTATGGTTTCCACAACCCTGTTATGAATTTTTAGTACCTTACCCATGTCATAATCACAATATTCAAATATATGATATAAGATCATGTACTTACTTTCAATGAGAAAGAGTAACATCCGAATTTCCACTTGATTGTCAGCAAAAGTCACCAACAATCATGATAAAAGTCTCCAAGATCATCAATAATCTCCCAAGGATCTACAAATAATCCAAGAGTCTCCACAATTTCAAAAGTCGAAACATGGTTCAGAGTCCTAACCTCAAAACGAGGTTTTTTGAAACTATTTAGAGAAAATAAAAACCTATTAAACAGGACCCTCTATTGCTGGAAATCTGTCAAAATGCGTCTAGGAGTCGCGGACATCGCGACGGATCGTTTGGGTCACGACGGCCCTTCATGGATTCTTTCGTCCCATACTTGTGCAATTTTCTTCTGCTTCTCTCTTCCATTACCCTCGACGCAGGTATGAGTGATCGTTTACGAGTCACAACTGTCGTCGAGGGTCCCGTTCCAAAAAACTTGAACTCTTGGAAAATGTGTACTGGGGGCTAACTTCTCTGACTTAATGACGAACCTGCGGAAGGACCGTCATGGCTACGACGGTCCTTCACGCTTTCCGTAACCCCACCCCACAACTTGGTCAGACTTTCCAATCCTTCCTCAGCAGGCCTGCACTAACGCTGCCAACCTACGGACCAGTCACAAGCATGACGGACCTCACAAGCTCCGAGGTTGTCTCTTATGCATTCTCTTCGCTCAAAACCCTCCGCATTCATCTTTGGACAGATTTCCTGGCAAAATAAGGAGAAAAACTTATAAAAAAAAAAATTAGCACAAAAAGGCTTGTGGGATACACTAAACGTAGGAAAAAGTGATTAATAATACCGTGATGCAACCCACGGTATATCAACACCCTCAACTTAAATCGTGTGTTTGTCCTCTGACAGCGACGCCACATGAACTCAATTACACAATCTTTGTTACAATAGTATCCTGTTTGATCATTTGCAATCATTTGGTATCAATCCCGATTAGTATCTCATCATATTTATGCATGCTATCATAGTAGGCTTGGAATTTGTGGAATCAGAACCATGACACAGGACTCACCTGGCACTAACCAACCTATCCTCTTAAATTTCTCACCGAGGTGCATTATATATTTCCGGTAAATGCAACTAGTCCTCACTTCAAAAACACAATCCTCATTGTTCACACAAGATTTCAATTTGAGTATAAGAATTACTTTTCAAACACTCACTCTCAGAAAAAAATTAAACTCATACCTTTGCATAAGGCTTGCCCTAATTTTCACTGCTTAGTTCGCTATATACAACTCTTAGGATCACGATAGGACTTTATTAGCTTGTAACATAGGATCCAGGGTCAGGTAGGGGTATATTTTAGGTATATTTAGTGAGTTTTTGCCCTCCTTGACCCATATAAGCTAAACATTACAATTTGAGTCTATCATTTTATTTGCCAGATTTCCCACATTCTTTTCACTTGTCTTATTTTCCCTTTTTTTCTAGTTGTGACAGTGACTCTCTATCTTTGCTTGCTTGTATATTTCATTTTTTACTTTTCTTGCAACCTAAGGTTTGGAGTCACTTTATTTTGTTGTTCTCTCTTTATTCTTTCCAACCACTTCCAGAGAATTTCTCATTAATAGCCAACCTCAAACTCATTGGCTTTGCCAGAGTATCAAGTCACAAACCCAATGGGGTCATGGACATAAAAAAGGTGTTTACTGTCAAATTAGGACACCCTAACTTATGCTTTTGGCATAAGCTGAGGTGCACAGTCCAAAGAGGGACCAGGGCCAACACATTAATCCCAGACAAGATCAGTGGTGGGCGAGAAAGAATAAGATCTAATTTAAGCTCAAATCATTATGGATCAAATAAGGATAAATTTCATTTGGTTTTCTTTATTTAGGCTAAAAAATGGGCTATATTGAATTAATGGCCTATGATCCTTCCTAATTGGGGTATACAAACTTACTTTTAGCAGGGGACTAAACAGACAAGTTCTAGCTCAGTACAATAGTGGACTATTAAAATCTTACTCACCACCACTTGACAATATCATCACTCTACCAGATTATCAGACACCTAGTTCGAATTTTAGACTTTAGGGTTCATGCAGTGGTGTACCTCTATGTCATGCTTAAAGCCACACCATTGATCAAGTTACTAGGCCTCTTTGCATCAATTTCCCATTTATCAGGATATGCCATTTAAGCCATCATGCTCCAGAATTAAACTAGGTACACAGATATAGACATGCCAGTTCAACGGAAAAAAGTAATCGTCTTTCAGGAAAAAGAACACAGGCAAGAAAACCCCAAAAGAGGATAGTGAAATTTGGGCTACTCGAACTCACCCTAGCAACTCACTTTCCCATTTACCCCACACCCAAAAAAAGGACATGCAATTGTCCTCAAGCCATAAAAATTTACAAGTACTAGAGTGGGTAGGTGAAGCAAAACCTGGGGCGCAAAACGCGCCGATCATAAAGCTGGAGGGTCCGGTTCCACGGAACCACTTTCTCTGTAATCTGACACCTCAGTTGTTGTCATCAATCAACAACATACATTTTATCAGCAGTGCCTTCCCTCTATCTCCACAGTCGGGAGCTAGACGCCCCCACCCGCTAACTCTCCGCTCTCATTGTTGGCGCGCCTCCTCCTCAGCAAAGAGAGGTCTCCTTCACAGCCTCCATCTCACGGCGCTACGTTCTTCCGTTTGTGCTCACGCCTCATCCTCCGCTTGACCCCTACGCCTCTTGGCATGCTTCTCGAGGGAGAGGGTGGGGGGAATCTCTGAGGTGGCGATAGGGGCCCGCCAAACACGGTGTCTTCAGTAGGCATCGACAGAAGGGGCCTCAGACTCAGGACACCCAGCCTCTAAGATCATGTCAATATCGCGCGAAGATGTCGACCGCCAACCTCAAGGGTCGACACATTCCACCGGAGGAGCTTGCGGGCTAGACCCGCAACTCAAAAGCGTTCCAAGCACTGGTGAACCTCAACGATCTTCTGAGCTGTATGCTGAAAACCATTCCGCTCCAAGCGCTCTTCTGCCTCGGTAATAGACACTCGTATTCCACGGCCTGGATAGGATTTCTTCTCTACTTGAGTCTCTTACCTCGCTCTTGCAGAAGTCGTAGCCACTTTGGCGCCTCTAATTTTTGGACCCTAGCAAGCGACCAGAAAGCGGTAAAGGGGCTGTGCGATGAGGAGGCTGGGCCAGTGCTTACTACCGGGATTTAGGACTCGACCGGGGTTTAGTGTTGGTGTGGATGCCGCCTACGTAGCCATGCGGGCTGTTTGCTTACTACCGTATACGCCAGATCATCAGCCAAGTGGGGGCGTTGCAGCTCTAGACGGGGCCCTCTGGGGGGAGTGGAGCCAACTCCTTGGCATCATCTCCTGATTTGAGGGCCGAAATCAATAGTGCCCAGAGGTGGTCTTGAGCTGATTCACGTGCCATCTAGGCACACCTGCGACCAGCAGAGTGAGGAAAAAGATCATGCACGGGAAAGGTGGAAGGCCTTAGGGGGCACGTACTCGGGCCCTAGGGTCACGCTCAGCATCAGAGCCAAATGACCAGGCGGGCAGACGGCGCGGACGACTCGATCAATGCGTGTAAGACTCAATCTGTTTGGTGCCATATTAGATAGTTACCGTAAGGATCATATTAGTACTAGGAAAGTATCACAACAAGACAAATAATACAAAAAAAATTAAAATAAAATGACATTTTTATAGTAACAGTGAAACAGGACGGCAAGGTGGAGATGGCTTCATCGTGACTCATGACGGACCGTCATGGGGTCCGTTCGTGTCGTACTTAGACTTTGTTTGATATGGAGAATCATAAAGGAGGAGTCTCTATGAAAAGTATGAGGTATGTGCAGGACGGACCGTCACGAAGGGTACGCACGGTCCGTGTAGGTGTCCGTCAGACGGACACTTGAAAAACCAAATATGGAGGACCCCTTAGGGAGGGGTCTCTACCATCATACGGTCCATTGCAGATTGGACCGTATGTGGGCAGGAACGGTCATCATTCGTACTTGTCCTTGTGAGGCCACTTAGAAAAATGTAGAGAGACCCTTAGGAACAGGGTTCTCTGACAACCAGAACGGTGGTGCAGGACGGGACGTCGTAAAGACGACGGTCCCTACATGAGTCCGTTGGAGGGGACACTTAGAAAAAATGACAGACCCTAAGAATAGGGTCTCTGACAACCAGAAACGGGGGGGGGTTTTCCTGTGCAGGAAGGACCGTCGGTGTGATTGGACGGTCCGTCGCAAGTGTCCGTTTGAGGACCACTTGCATATAAAATTGGAAAGTGGGTGTTAGGGCTTTTGGAACGGACCCTACGACGGTCCGTCGTGGGGTTACGACGGTCCGTCATGGGGTCTCGTTATGTAAATCAGTGACAGAACTGGGGGGTGCCCCATTCATCCCCTTATGACCCAAATCGATATTAGTAAGGGTTTGGACCCACATTTTGTCTACCCCAAATACCTAGAAAACTAGAAATGCAAAAAGCACCTATTTCTAGGAGTTGTAACACGGCATTCGAAGGAATTTAAACCTAGGTGTAGAAAAAAAAATTTTATATAAAAGAAATGAACATATCAAGATATAACTAGGCTGATATACTAATGATGATAAACAAAATGGCTAAGATAAATGATAGAAATTAGAAGAACACCATACTGGCATTGGGAGAAAAAAAGATGGAAAAGTACTTGGTGATAAAGAATACACCCACAACAGCAACTCCGATAGTAGATGATAACTTTGAGGAATTTTGGCGAATTTTGGGGGGAAACAATGATCGGTTGACACGAGGGACAGATTTTGGAGTTGAACCCCAAAGGGAGGGAAATAGGAGGAATAGTGAAGGAATGGGTAAAATGAAGGGTTGGGGGTTTTATATGTTGAATTTTTTTAAAAAAACCCCAGCCGTTGGGTCGGGTACGTCCCATCATTAAGACGCGAGAGTCCCCGACGACGGTCCATTCTCGTTCTGTGAAGGTCCGTCGTTGGTTCCGTCGCGTGTGCCTAGTTTGAAATGAAAATACAAGAAAGACCGTACTTAGCACGACGGATGCATGCGACGGACGGTCACAGTTGGACACGGTCCGTCGCTGTTGTAATCCGCTCTATGTGACTGTTGCAGAGTTAATTTTTTGTAGAATTTTTCCTGGTGATGCACCGTAAACCGCACTCCCTTCCTTGGTTTTTAACTCACTGCTCCATGAGCTGGAATACTTGGGTGATCAAGTAAGGGCCAGTCCGTTTGGACTTGAGCTTGCCGAAGGAGACATGGGAACCCATGAGCTGTTACAAAGCACCAAATCCCAAAACCTAAACTCTTTGTGTTGACACTTTTCTGGTTCATTACTTCTTCAACTTTTTACTTTGTGTGGATTATGTGCGGAATAACGATTGGAGCTCACCACTTTGTGCCTAGCATGGGTCCTACACACGTGAAGGTCGCTTCTTTCATGTTCAACCGAAATTTTCATCTGCCCCTCTCAATAAAGGCTCTACCTGTAGCAAGGAATGGCCTCCCAATTTAAGAAAGTCCGGCACTTCAAAATCGACTTTCTAATCAAGAAGAACAAAATCTGCCAGACATATGAATGACTCCACTTTTACTAGCAACATCATGGAGATCCCTATAGGCCTTTTCCCACTGTCCAATTAGCATTCACAGTAGACGCATCGCGTGGGTTTTGGATCACCCAAACCCAACTTCTGTTTAAATCGAGAGGGTCATGAGATTTAGCTTGACCCCCAGATCACATAGCTTCTCGCGCAAAATGTAATGGACCCAACTTAAAGGAATAGTGAACGCACCGGATCTTCTTTATTTGTGCTGGAGAGATGACTTTTTTTTTGTTCCAGCCAATAGCACTATCAATGCTGCAGTCTATCATCATCCTCGGAAAGTTACTATCTTTCTTTGAACCAGATCTTTCATAAACTTGGATAACCGGGCATTTGTGTCAAGAGCTTCTACCAAAGGACATTGATAGAAAGCTGCTATATAGCATGTTGACAAAACGCCGATATTTACCATCCTCGTCTTTTCTTCCACTAATCTATGAGGGAAGGGTTTTGGTGGTGGTCTAGCATGGAATTACCTTCATAGGGGACTTCTGCATCTTTTCCAGTGCTCTCTTCTGCTTCACCACTACCCTTACCAACCTTATCATCATCCTTTCTTCACCTTTTCTCATTAGACGGCATGGTTGGGTCAATGTTTGCTTACACCCGAGTAGTGATTGTCAACAGTAGAATCATTTTTCGGATTTTGGACAGTGTTGCAGGAAAGAGTGCCTGGGTTGTATGTGGACTGTACGGCGAAGGTATTTCTCCGGGTTCTCTGACTTCTAGTACTCCACAAGTTTTTATTCGAGAGATTTCTCTAAGTTTTGTCTAGCAATCTCAGCATAACGGGACAAACTACCCATTAAATACACATGTCTATTAGTGTCCAAACACCGCATTTAGTATTATTTATCTGTCCCTGATAGAAGTTTCCTTCAGGACTCCATCATCTATACGGGATTTGGATGCTTCTCAAAAACGAGGTGAATTTTTGAACTATAACAAGACACTACTAAAATGACTCTCATGGTAGTGCCACAAAGTTGTTTCACTCTGTCTGTGTGGTTTAGTTTCTTGGAGACCGGATATAGTAGCGTGCTAAAGAACATCACTTAGTGCGTTCCAAGTGAAAATTGAGTTGTAAGGTGAGCTCAGTGATCAATATGATGCAGGCCTCTCCCATCAGTGAGAGAGGAACACTCGTAGCCCTATTACATCCAAGTTAAGTCAGGCCTCCCTACACAGCTTTTCACACATGCCCTACCTTTAGCTTATTAATGGGCAGGGCGATCCTCAGAAGGGAGCCATGAAAACAAACTCTCTGGCAGTGAGTATTTTGCTAGGCCTACTATGGTTACCCACGAAGGTGGGTCCGGTGATTGGAGAGGGGGCAAGACAAAGTGGGGTCCAATCGGAGTATGTTTTTTAAGTGTTTTCATAGATCTATGTGGTAGGCTGGTGCCGTGGAGCGGGATTTTGTCACTTGTTGGTGTTCACCCGGGAAGCATCTAGGTACTGGAGGTAAACAACTGACCATGAAACATTCAATCGGAGAGTGGGATGTTCTGGTTTGGATAATCATCATGATTCCCCAAGTTTCTATTGCATGTTGCGTAGTGTTTCCAACGCTCTAATCGTGTATCGTAGGAAAACAAGGGTTCTCTTCCTATCTGTGTATGTTGGCATATAAGCGAGGGGTTTTTCACGAATTCAAAAAGATAAAAAACAACTACTAAAATCAAGAAAATATCAACTAAACTATTCCATGTAAATAGTTAAGGTAATCTAAATAGCTAACTTTCCCAGCAGCGGCGCCAAACCGCCAAAATTTGATACGCTCAACTTTACGTCTCAAAAAAGCAAGAAAGCAGGTCGTGCTCAAGTAAATAACCCAACTACGTGAGTTTGGGATCGTCCACGAGGATGGAAATATAGTTTAGACTAACTTCAATCCTAGACGACTATTATTCAGTCAATTACTTTTGGAAACGCCAACATGATAAAAGGGGGTGTTTTCTATTTCTTAGTAATGAAAAAATAACTAGCAAAAATAAAAGGAGAAGTGCGAAACTAACAGCTTCGAATGTTGGAGTGAATCAATAAGTGAAAGGAACTAGGGTTTACGTGTTCCAATGGTCCAGAACTTGATAGGTCTAACTATAACCAATCTTTCATAGTATCATTGATGAAAAGTTGATAAGTTATATTTCTAATCCTTGGTCCGGCATCCAGAAGAGGTACTCCGTCATTGGTCCGGCTATGTGTGTTGCTATCCTAACCCTTCTCTTTACCTCAATATTAAGCATGTATTCACATATTTGCTAAGTTATTACTCGTACCACTCAATACTAGGTCTATAGATAGTGTACATAAATGTATGTTGATAATTCTTTCTTCCTATTATCTACCTCCTTGGTCGGCCAGTAGAAGTTAAGGCGAGTTCTAACGTTGGCCATCCGTTAAAAAGACTTCTATGCGAAAGGAAAAAATTATCAATACCATGCAAGACACTATTCTAGAATTGTTATTTTAGTTAGGTTTTACCTCATTATTTGCCTATGGTTCCCACAACCCCTAGTTATGGCGTTAGTACCCATAGTCATAATCAAATATTCCAATATATGAATAGAAGTCTGTACTTACGTCAATGAGAAAGAGTAAAATTTGAAAGTTCACTTGATTAGTCAGAAAAATCACCAACAATCAATGATAAAAGTCCTCAAGAATAATCAATAATCTCCAAAGAGTGACAAAATAATCAAGAGTCTCACAATATTCAAAAGTCTAACAAGGGCCCAGAGTCTAACCTCAAAAACGAGGGTTTTTCGAACTATTTATAGAAAGAACAAAACTAATTAAACAAGATGACTCTATTTGCTGCGAAATCTGTCAAAACGCGGCTGGGGCTGGTGGGTCGACGGACATGCGACGGATCGTCGTGGTCACGAAGGGCCGTCATGGATTACGTCGTCCAATACTTGTGCAATTTTCTTCTGATGCTCTCGTCATTACCCTCGACGGCAGGTATGACGGCTCGTTCGTTTACGAGCACAGCGGTCCGTCGAGGTCTCTGATCTTCCTGATGAACCTGGCTGGACGGACCGTCATGGCTACGACGGTCCGTCACGCTTTCCGTAAAACCAACACTGGTCAGACTTCCCATTCCACTCGGACGTCAAAGCATGACGGGAGCCGGTCACACCTCCGTTAAGGTGGTCTCGTCTTTTTTTTTTATGCATTTCTTCGAACTCAAAAAACATCTGCAATTCATCTTGGACAGAGTGTCGCAAATAAGGCGAAATATTATATTAAAAGTAAGCACAAAAAGCTTTTGTACACACTTAAACTTAAGGAAAAATAAGTATAATAATCCGTGAGTGAAACCAGTGTTTAGATCAGTAAGGTCTAGGCAAAAACTGAAACTAAATGACTAAAAGAAGAAATGAAACTCATGAACTGTGTCCTTGGAGAATAGGACTCACCCACTGAACCTGCATCAACTAGAGATTAGAATCGATTCTAAGCGTTGTGATCTGGGATGCTGAGAAAATCCTAACACCTACGTCACAAGGAGATGGTTGTAGCCGCTGTAGCGCCAACCTATGCGTCAGCTAATTGAAAGTACTGAGATGTAGGATCGAATAAGGCTGTGAAATAAAAAACTATAAATGAACAAGTTACAAAAATCAAGTATGTAATCTAAACATGATATCTGAATTCTGAGCTAATTGGGGTAATGACCAATTCATAACATGCTGAAATTGAATACTAAATTACTATAAAGGTCAATGCATAGAGTCTGACTGAAACTATGGGAGTACAATAACCGATAATAAAATCACAGAGCTAAATGTGGAGTCTCGAAGTAATTACACCTCGAGAGGACCCACTATACCCTGCCAAATGTATAAAGGAGCTGGTAGGAAGTCACTACAGGGGGACTGACAACTACTTGGATAGTAGTTCTGGGACAATTGGGCACGAGACAACCCTAGTCCAACTCGGGATTATGTACTCCCATGAATTATGTAAACTTACTGAATTATGACTGAGTTTTTTGTACCTATGGATAACTCCAAAATGAACATGCCAACTGAGGAATGCAACATGTAAATCTGATTAATGATGCATTAAAAATTGAGGCATGCTAACTAAAAGCTGAAATATCTGACTAGTATGTGTTAATTCAAGAACTAAAAATACAAAGCTAGGGTTCTGCATTCGTGCGATAAATGAATAAAACTTTACAATTTGATTTGGAAATATATAGGTAAATTCATTAAGGGTCTATCAAAGTTATGAACCCTAGGTTAATCATGATAAAGAGAATCAAGAACTGGCTTGAGGAAACCATGAAACCAAGGGGTGAAAGGAAAACCCACTAGTGAAAATCCACATACTGGTGATGAATTTACGGAGGAGAAATATTCAGATTTCGGGGGCTGGAACGCTGGAACCTTATTGCATTCTGGAACTAGGGTTATTAACCTTTCTACTTTCTGCTTTATATATTCTAAATTTTTTATAATGATTTGACTTACGATTAAGTTTTAGTTATGTTTATAGGCTTTTAAACTGCTAAAAATCTGATGTTTAGGGTCAAAAACGACGATATTCTTAGTGTATTAAAGGAAGTTGACCAAAGACCAAAATGGTCGGACAAATGACGACTAGGATAGATGGTCCGTCGTTCCACGGACGGTCCGGTTTGGGTCCGGTCGATTGGGTCTGTTTTCGACAAAACTTTTACTAAAATGGGCAAACCTTTTACTCGGAGCGTTTTGATTAGCAAGGTTGGTGGCATGAAAAATCTAATTCCAATTATATCTCTTGAGTAGGCATGAGGACACCTAATTAATTTGTGCTAAAAATTTATAACCATTGAGTGGACCCCAACTGCATTTTCCCTAATGTTGCAATTCCAACTACGGTCAGGACCTACTGGACCGTCAAACGAATAGACGGTATGTGCTGGTAGGTTAAATACTGTTCATAACAGAGAGTGGTGTGAAATGGGTGTGACGACGGACTAGACTACAGATAGTTGTAGGGTGTCTTGTGGCCTATGGACGTAAGTCCTTCGTCGTTTGATACTTGGTCAAATTTTTTGGACTGAGATTTTTAGGGGTTCTAACCCAATCGATGGATGTGTAGGACGGACGTGGGTGAGGCTATTGTTAGTCGATGCAACGGCGAGCACATGCAGATTTCTGTGGAAAACCTGGTTTTAGGGGGGGGGGGGGGGGGGGGGTTCTATTTTTTTGGGGAATACGGAGTGTTACATTATCTCCCCCTTGGAACATTCGTCCTCGAATGAGAATACGACTAGTTGGGCGTTGAGGGAGAGAGCTGCAAAACCCACTACTAAAACACTTGAGAGTGAGTTTTGACTGATTGAGTTTCGAGACATGGAAAAATACGCTGGAACTGCAAGTACCATACTGAGCGAAACAGATTCTAAAATGAATTCATGCATGAATGACTGGAAAACTGAAGACTAAGTATACCTCAAGCTGGAGTGGAATCGGACGGAAAGATGGTGAGGATACGGCTTTATGGTCTGCTTTTGACTTCCCAAGTCGATCCTCTCACCGACTGGACTCTTCCACAAAAACCATGACTGAGCGACATTCTTATTTCTCAACCTTCTAACCCTGACGATCAATAATCCAATGGTACCATCCTCGTAAAAAGACTATCTCTTCACCGCCACACTCTCTAATGGCACTACAGAGGATGGGATCACCACACCAACTTATTCAAAGTGAGAGTGAAAGAGACGTATGCATGCGTAATTCTGTTTGAACTTCTTAATCTCATTATGCCTCCTTGCCAACCCTTCAAGATCTTGTAAGGGAATCAACATTCTAGGACGAGCTTCCCTTTCTTGCCAAAATCTCATCACCCCTTTCATAGGTGACATTCAGGGAAAACCCAATAATCAACTTGGAACATAGTTCCCTTCTCTTTCATCTGCGTAAGATTTTTGATGACTCTGGACTGTCTTAAGTCTCTATCTATTGAGTTGAACTCTCTCCATTGTATAAAAGGTTGAATCTGTCCCTATTAAAGCTACTTCAACTACTTCTAACCAACCAACAGGACATCTACAACTACGCCCATTCAAAGCCTCATAAGGAGCCATCTGAATGCTGGAATGGTATTTATTGTTGTAGGCGAACTCAATCAGAGGAAGGTGATCATCACAACTACCCATAAAATCAATCACACAAGCTCTCAACTTATCTTCTAGGGTCTGAATGGTATGCTCTGCCTGTCCATCCGTCTGTGGATGAAATGTTATGCTAAGGTTAACTTGAGTACCAAGACCCTACTGAAATGACTTCCAGAAATGAGAGGTAAAATGAGGGCCTCTATCTGAGATGGTAGAAAAAGGAACCCTTGCAACCTTACAATTTCATTAATGTAAAGCTTGGCATAGTCCTCTGCCGAATCCTTATTCTTGACCGCTAAAAAGAGGGAAGATTTAGTCATCCTATCAATCACCCAAATAGAGTCATGTTGTCTGCGAGTACGAGGTAACCCTGTGATGAAATCCATATTGATCACATCCCACTTACAAGTAGGAATATTGATATCTTGAGTCATACCTCTTAGTTTCTGATGTTCTACCTTGACTTGCTGGCAGTTAGGGCACTTACTCAAAAAATCTGCCATGTCCCTCTTCATGCCATTCCACCAATAGACTTTCCGCAAATCGCGGTACATCTTAGTGGCACTTGGATGAATAGAATACCTGGAGTTATGGGCTTATGCAAGGATATGCTTTATCAACTCACCCACATCAGGAACACACAATCTAACCTGGTAGCGAAGTACACCATCTCCCCCTCGGGAGAAAACCTCCACTCTTTGATTGTGAAGTTCACCCTTAAGTTCAAGCAAGATTGGATCATTGTCTTGCTTTTCATTAACCTCCATTACTAAAGAAGATTATGCCCCATTATGAACTGTTACACCATTGTCTGATATGCTCACAAGGCAAACTCCCAAGCGAGCTAGCATGTGAACATCCTTTACTAGCTCCTTCCTTTCTTCCTCAACATGGGATACACTACCTATAGATAATCTACTAAGAGCATCTGCTACTACATTCGCCTTTCTCGGATGATAATGCACACTCATATCATAATCCTTAAGGAACTCTAGCCATCTCCTTTGGCAAAGATTCAACTCTTTCTGGGTGAACGCATACTGAAGGCTCTTATGATCAGTGCACACATCTACGTGAACACCATACAAGTAGTGTATCCTGATCTTGAATGCAAACACCACTGCTGAAAGCTCGAGGTCATGAGTTGGATAGTTCTTCTCATGAACCTTAAGTTGTCTAGAGGCATAAGCTATCACCTTATCTCACTGCATCAACACACAACCTAGGCCAACTCTGGATGCATCACAATAGATCACATAACCATTTGAACCCTCAAGTATAGTCAAGACATGAGCTGTAGTTAATCAAGATTTCAATTCTACAAAGCTTTTCTCACAATCATCTAAACCGCTGAAACTTGACCATCTTTTGAGTTAACCTAGTCAATGTGAGGCTATAGATGAGAATCCTTCTATGAACCTTCTATAGTAGCTCGCTAGACCTAAGAAACTTCTGATGTCTGTAGCAGAGACAGGTCTGGACCATTGTGTCACTACTTATATTTTCTGTGAATCCACTCGAATCCCTTCGCTAGATATAATATGACTAAGGAAAGCAACAAATTGCGACCAGAATTCACATTTTCTAAACTTAGCGAATAACTGGCAATCCTTGAGAGTCTGTATAACAATTCTCAAATGACTCGCATGTTCTTTCTCATTCCTATAGTAAATGAGGATATAATCAATAAAGACGATAACAAACAAGTCCAAGCACTATTTGAACACTCTGTTCTTCAAATCCATGAAAGTTGCAGGACCATTGGTTAGTCCAAACGACATAAGTACAAATTTGTAATGACCATACTGAGTTTTAAAGGCTGTTTTCAGAATGTCACTAACTCTGACTCTAAGTTGATGATAACCCAATCTGAGGTCTAACTTTGAGAAGTGACTAGCACCCTGAAGTTGGTCAAACAAGTCATCAATCTTGGGGATGGGATACTTTCTTGATTGTGACCTTGTTAAACTGTCTATAATCAATGCACATTCTGAGAGAACCATCTTTCTTCTTTACGAACATTACTGGCGCACCCCATTAGGAAACACTAGGTCTGATGAAGCCCTTATCTAGAAGGTCTTTCAACTTCTGTTTCAATTCCATAAGCTCTGCTGGAGCCATTCTGTAAGGAGGAATAGAAATAGGGTGGGTATATTGTAAGAGATCAATTCCAAAGTCGATTTCCCTTTTGAGAGAGACTCCGGGAAGATCTTCTGGAAACTCACAGAATACTAGAACTGTCTAAAGAGTTGGGGTTTTAGAGATAGAGTCCTTAACCCTAACTAGATGATAGAGATAACCCTTAGAGATCATTTTTCTGTCCTTAAGGTAAGAAATTAATCGACCCATAGGCGCTAAGCTACTACCCTTCCATTCTAAGATCGGTTCATCTAGAAACTAAAACGAACAATCCTAGTTCTACAATCGACTGAGGCATAACAGGAATTTAACCAATCCATGCCTAGAATGACATCGAAGTCTACCATTTCTAACTCTACAAGATCTGTTGAGGTGACTTTCTGAGATACTGTGACAGGGCAATTTCTGTATACCCTTCTAGCTATAACTGGCTCACCAACTGGAGTAGAGACTAAAGAAAAAGATCTGAGAGGAGATTATGTTTTAGGAATAAAACATGAATTGGATTGATATGTAAGGCAGTTTACAAAAGAAAGAGTAGCCCTTGACTCTAACAATGCATAAATATGCAAAAGTCAAAGATCGTAACGTCACCAGTGGACTACATAAGGAGAACCCTTTCCTAATCCCGGCGACCTGAAAAGGAATAACAACATGTTCAGGAGCTGACCGCCAACCCCAACCCCCCATGTACAGATGAGTTACCCTATTGAGTAGGGTGACTTGATGGTGCTGCTGAGTTGTATATCAGCTCCTACCATTACCACCTCCTTGACCCTGTCTAGAAGGACAATCCCTCAACCTGTGACCACACTAACCGCACCCAAAGCATCCTTCTTTTCTTGCGAGACACTCGCCCGTATGATTTTTACCATACTTAGGGCAAGTGTGGTAAGTATTGGTGCCTGAAACACTTCACTAAGAATTAGTGCCTGGTGCTCTACCCTTCTGGTCATACTTGTTCTTGGAGGATGGAACACTAGCTGACGAGAGGGCTAGAGCTGAAAACTTTTGTTGACACTACAAGCGATTTCCACCACCCAATTTCTGTTGAGAATATTCATAGTTCCAGTCTAGCTTCTTTTCTCCGTAGCCCTGTTCCCTTAAGCTTACACTCTCAACTTACTGAGCATGAGTCATAATCCTAGAGAGGTTATATTCTCCCAGGAACATAGATTTTGGGCTCACCCCAGTTTTCCTAAATCCGATATCCATACAAGCACTTATCATTAAACCTGGACTGTCAGCACACCATTGAGAAAGCATACCTGGAGAGTGGTTAAACTTGGAGTCCATTACTCATGGGAGTTGATTTTCCCTTCCTTAATTTCCCATGAATTCCTGGGCGTTGCTTCTCTAACCCATTGGAAACAAAAATCCGAAAGGTCTACACTAATAGAAATCAAAAGTAACGGAGGTGCATCTATACCCTTATTTTCCTCCATTAGTGTACCAGATATGACACATCCTTCAATGTATTGAGACAACTCAACCCTGATCATTCCCCAAGTGACCGCATTCCTCAAATACTTTTTGATCTCATCCAAGAAATGCTGAGGACTCATAGTTTGTGATCATAAGAACTCAAGCGGATTCATCCTAAACAAAGTCACGGACCTTGTGCTAATGACCACCATTTCATTAACATGAGCATTGAACCCGATTGTTCTGGTTAGTTTCATACTATGAGCCAAACAAAAAACATTTTTGTAAGCATTTCTAAACCAGCATTGGAGATCTTCCTGATCTAGTACTGGAGGAGATGCGTTTGCATTTCCCGGCATAAATTTCTAGCGTTAGATCTACGAGGATTGCATGATCTGGAAAACATAGAACGTCAAGTTAGCGCGAATAATATCATACCTTATGCACGAATAAGAGTTACAAGATAGTAAAGTTTTCTTAAAAACACTTGTAGCCTCCCTTCATTAGAGCAGTGCACTTGAACACCCATTGAAAACGCTCTTACTTAGTGCGGCTTCTCAGAAATCATAGGACTCTTGTAACTACTGCGGTACCAAGTTTGTCATTCCGCCGAGCTACACCCGAGACGGAACACAGAACCTCGGAACCACAAGTGAGCCAAGCTAACCTCTGCCATTGTCATGAGCATACTGAAGAATATAAATTGTTGTAGAAGCTAAATCATAATTTCAAACTAAAAAGATAGGCAATACCCACATTATATAACTAATATAAATAATCAATGAGTTTAATACAAGAATTTATTAACTTAATACTAAGTTGAAACTAACTATGTCTCAAAATAGCATCTAAACTGGACTAGAAATATTGGGACAAGCCCCAGCTAAGTCTAGAAAAAACTGAGACTAATGACTAAAAGATTGAAATGAAACTCATGATTGTTGTCCTCGGAGAATGAGGCCTCACCATTGAACCTGCTCAACTGTAGATCGTGAATTGATATAAGCGTGATCTGGATGTTGAGAACCTGAACCTACATCACGAGACGATGTAGGACACATAGGCGTCAGTACTTGAAAGGTAATGATCATGTAGAATAGAATAAAGCTGAAATAAAACATAATTGAACAAGCACAAAAGCAAGTATAACAATCTAAACATGATATGCTGAATTCTGAGCTAACTGGATGCAATGACAAATTTATAACATGCTGAAACTGAATGCTAAATATACTGATAAATGGTCAATACAATAGAGTCTGACTGAACTATATGAGCTACTAATAACTGATAATAAAATCACATGAGCTAAATGGGGAGTCGATGTATTAGCCCCATTTCGAGAGGACCCAAGATACCCTGCCAAAGGTATAAAGGCATGCATGCTGGGCGTGATCACTAAACTGATTTGCCCACAGAGGGGCTTACAACCGAATTGTATACTAGTTTTAGAACCTTGTCCAACCGGGTATTATGGCTACTCCCATGAATATGTAACTAATTGATTATGCCTGAGTCTTTTGTAATTACTGTATAGCTCAAAATGAACATATAAACTAAGAATTGCAACATTTAATCTGATAATGAGGCATTAAAAATAGAGGCATGTATAACTGAATAGATGAATATCTGACCTAGCATGTGAATTCAAGAATTAAACAAATACAAAGCTAGGGTTTCGAAAAATTCATGCGATAAACGGAATAATAATTTATAATCTATTTGGAACATAATATTGGTAATTCATGAAGTTTTAATCAAAGTCTAGAAACCCTACGTTTAACGACAAGAGAACAAGAACGGACTGAAAACGGGATCCAATGGGTTGATGAAAGGAAACCCACTAGGGAAATCTCACATACCTGGTGATTAAATTTTGGGGAGAAATATCAATCCGGTGGATGGAATTGCTGGAACCTTGTTGCGTTCTTGAACTAGGGTTCTTGACCTCTTTTTCCTTTCTTGCTTCTAATTTTCTCAGTTTTTGATTAATGATTTGATTATGTAAGTTTTAATTATGTTTCTAGGCTTAAAATAACTAAAATATGATGATTTAGGGTCAAAACGACGTATCTTAGGGTTTAAACAAAGTGGAAAAAGACCAAAATACCTCTGGGTTAATTGTTGTTGGACTAAACAATGACCTGGACAGACGGTCCGTTGTTTCATCGACTGTCCGTCGTTTGGGTCTGTCGGTTGGGTGTGTTCGACAGGACTTTACTAAAATGGGTATAACTTTTTACTCGAAGGTTTTATTTCAGCAAGGTCGGTGGCTATGGAAATCTAATTCAACTATATATATTTTGGTAGGTAATGGGCACCTAATTCATTTTGACCGAACTGCATTTTCCCCTAATTGTCTGCTAATTTCCACCTACGGATCGTAAATCAAATGACGGTCTATGATGGTCAATCGTGGTTCATATCAGAGAGTGGGTGAATAGGGTATTGATTGACAAACTCAGACTACGGACCGTAGTCTGTCCTATGGACCGTAAGTCCATTCGTCGTTTGACACTTGGTCAAATTTTTTGGACTGAGATTTTGGGGGTATCTGACCCAATCAAAGGATGTGCAGGATGGCCCGTGGGTCAGGTTACGGTTCATCAATGGCAATCGATGCACCTGCAGATTTTCTGAAAAGCTGGTTTTTGGTCTGTTTTGGATAAGGTGTTACATGAACATACTGAATCTGTATAATATGTTTGATTAAATGACCAAGTAAAATAACATGAAACTATTATAATCTGCTATGAAATACATATATACAAGGTTAAGCAATATTTGAAATTCTGACGGTGGGAGATCATAAAACGGTAAAACCAACATAAACCGTGTGAGCTATTACATGCAGTCTAGTGTAGTGCTTCCACACGGGGAGGAGAGTATCCTACTTTTCAAGGTAAAGACCATGAAATCTGAGCTAAGATGGATCCATTAGCTAATATTTATTCGATACATAACCTACGGGGGCATGTAGTTATGGGACATGGGTAATTGACCCTGGTCAAACGCAACTAACTATACTCCCAATGAAATCAAGCATAAATTTGGATAAACCTTAATTAAAAATCTGAACTTCATTAACAACCCATGAAGATCACATAAACCCTAGTTATTTGGAATCATAACTTGAGAAATTGTAGTTTTTCTAGGACTCAATGGGTGAAGAAGAATCCGTTGACGAATTTTTCACATACCTTGAATGAAATTTTACTTGAATCTTGGGTAGAAGGCTTGAAGCTTGAAGTTTGAATCTTGAATCCCTAGTATGCTTGAAGGAGAGAACTTGAGAGAGAAGAAATTCATTTTGGGTGAGTTATGAGAGAATAAGGGGTTAGAGTTGTTAAGAATCCATTATTACCACTTATAATAAGCCAAAACGAAATAGTATAGGGATTAAAAGAGTGAAAAAAAACTAAAAAAGACCTCTAGTTAAAATCTATCTGAAGTCATCTATATATAGATCATAGATAATGGGCACCTAAATTTTGATAGTCTCTTTTATAGATCATAGATGCCTTCTCATAGAAAATGAGTGAAATTCCTAAATTTTGAACTTTGAAATATGCAAACCAACTCAAATTTAATTATACGATTTGCACTGTCTCTTCATAGAAAGAATGAATAAATACAGAGGTCTCTTAATCTAGTAATGAGACGCAAAACCAATGACTGCCGGTCTCTTTTTAATAAAACACTGATGATGTTGTCGACCCAACATACTAAAGGTTCTGATATTTTCTGGGACTGGAGCTGCGAAAAAATAAAAAAATTGTTAACAAACCAGACACACTCTACTAATTGTATTTAATGCTCATTCTGTCCAACTCAATTCTTCAAAATTTCAAAAGTTTCATCTATGGATGGATCCCATAAGTCATAGTTCCACGTATGACCCAAAAAGACTTTTTGTAGTTGCTAAGAATCAGCAGACTTCAGATATTTTTTACACGTTTACTAGTTTTATCTATGTTAGTGCCAGGTTTCATTATCGGGTGTGATAGGACCTGCCTTATCCCACAAAGAAAGATTAGTCTAAGTAACCTTCGACAAGGGTAACAGCGCAAGTAAAAAAAGAATTAAGGAACTATATATATAGTTTGCAAGATATTTTAAATAGTGGTATAATTTTTATAATTTTTAAATAATATATATGTTCTATATAATTATATATAATTAATATATTTTATGAATATTTGAAAATCGTCTCAAAAAAATTTATGTTTTAGTTGGATATTTTCTAAATACTTTAAGTTGACATATATATTTTTTGTTATTAGTTTATAATCAAGTTAATTATTTTATTTCGTTAAGATTAAAAGGCTCGTTAAATAGTTACTATTAGTTCATCTAAAATTAAACTCAATTTGGCTAACTTCTTAATTTCCATTGGCCATAATTGCAATTCATGTGGCCATTTGTATATTACAATTTTCAGCATTCTTTGCCTATTTTAAACCCCATTTAAGAGGTCTTGTACCTAGTGTTGGGCCTTTTTCCCATTTCCTTCGGCAGATCCAGTTCCATCAGTCCACTTTATAATTCTCAAGTCCCTCTTCCCAATTCGAGACCACAATCCCAATTCTAAGAACCCATCAACATAATAGAAGCAAAATCGATCCGACCCTTATACGTCTTCTTCCTCAACGCACGGGAAAAATTAGTGAAAAGTGCATCGATCCAGCGAACCCGAAAAAGCACGGCGCAACAGTACACTCATACACCAAAAATGGCCACGCCCATATCCCAATTCCCCCTTTTCCATACCTCCCATCTCCCTTCCACTGTTGTCTTGAAAAGGATAAAAAAAATTCAAATTCAATTTCCCCCTTTTCTCAATTTGAATCACCCCCATATAGACCCGTATTCTCTTCACTGTAAGGGGAGGGAGGATTAAGAGATGTTTGGAGAATTGGAGAAGTCTTAAGGTGTGAATTGAAGAGTATCATTGGGCATTTAGAAAGGAAACACAAACTACAAATTTCCAACCATATCTCTATATGTAAGTATTTAGGATAGTTTCTCAAAACCATAGAGACTGGTATCCTTGTTGTTGATTGCTTCTATTTTGTTCGTCGAAGTTCTCGGAGTCATATTCCGGTAGTGAAGTCCTTTCCAAGCTCATCACTGTCCCATCCTGCCCACAAAGAGGTAAAATTCCCTCATTTGCTGTCTGTTTAGTTCACAGTTCTTCTTACTGATTTTGTCTAGTTGTTCCTAAGTATGCCTAATCTTTGTGTGTTGAAGTTTGTTTGTAAATAAAAGTTCTCCCTGTCATGACCTGAGAGTACACCCTAGAATATATGGTGTTCTAAGATTGCAACATGGCGTACTTGACCTCTCGGAGGTCTTGTACAAGCCGTTTGATATCATTCATCGCATAACATGTATGAAAAGTAGTGCGGAATTAAAACTTTTCACACAAAATAGTAATACTTCAAGATATCTCTTTTATAGAAAAACATAATGAAAATGTCTTAAAGTTGTCATCTTAGAGATACAAATACTTTGGGATACGGCCCGTACTTCAACATATAGAAAATATCTAAGTCTATTACAATACATTCAATAAGAAAATCTAAACATCAAGATGTCCTCGAATCTAGTGAGGACATACCAACTCTTGATTGACATGCTAATCCAAGCTTTACTTCGAGACTCCTTCAAAGGCCACCTATACCTTTAAGATAGACAAAATATACAGATTAGTTACATTAGAATGTTACAGTTATGGTTGAAATTCCACAAAATCATGATAAAAGGGACATTGGATAATAAAAAATGTTATTGTGAGTAGTAAAACTTCATAAAAAAGTATAAGAAAACCACATTAAAGTCAACCACAAAGCAAAAAACAACTATAGTCACCTTGCATAATATACATCCAATATAACTTCAAAAACATTCAACATGATACCCTACTACCAAAGGTGATTCTAAGGTTTCACTTGATGAGTTATGGAATCCACTCGCCCCATTTCCCAGACCGTGCACTTCACACCACACCACAGAGATCATTTAGACTACCTAAGATAAGGATATTCCCCTTTCATTAATTAAAATCCTCCTAGAATTACTTCTAAGACTCACTTAAGTAGACATGAACTGAGAACGCCCTACACCTCTCCAAGCCCACCTAAGCAATCCCTGAAAGCCACTCTAGATAAGTAATTTTCGTTAACATGAAAACTTACTTAAGTCATTATGTTCATTATCCATTTAAGAGACATTCAACATTTAAGGACCATTCACATTAATGGTTCTTGGAGAATACCAAGACTCACATAATAAAACATTATTCGAAGCTACCTAATCGTTCAATGTCTAGGATACACGTCTCATTCCAACTACATAAACCGTTCAATATAACTATCCAACACTAGGATGTACCCCATAGGTGTATTGGGTGGAGAATAGTCAAAACCGACAATAGACCCATTTACTAGCTAAGCGTGAAAATCTGGGATCATAAACCTACTCCGATGGAGTGGTTTTTGTTCTACTTGACCAATGGTAGGTAGAAAACTAGGACACAACCCAGTAGGCACTTGGTAAGGGATTAAGTGGAATATCGAGGGTTTCTTGTTCTTCTATGTCATTCTTATTTAGAGCAACTTCCCCAAGCATACTCACTCGGAGCTAGCCCTTGGTTCTCATAGAGTAATTCAAAATCAAAGGAGTCTATGAAAGAGTTCCTTATCTAGTTCAACAACCAAATTGATAAACACCCTACCAAAAGAGGTCCCCTAGGGTTGACTTACATGGTCAAGAGGATGTCAATGACTTTTCCTAAGGATGATTTCAATGTCGTTCCAAGCGGAATCAACCCCTTAAGTCCATATTCACCCACCAAAAGGATACTATTACGACTTTTCAAACTCAAGACTGTCATACCTTCATCTAGGTTGAAAGATTCCATATAAATGGACCTTCTTAACTATGTCAAGGCATGCGTGTCAATAACAACATACAAGACTAAGGAGGCTTAGCTTTACTAAGTCAAGGATCCATACTTTACATTATACACGAAATCAAAGTAAGGGACACAAGTCTACCGAAAACAAGGACACACCTATGCTTTACCTTAGCACATGAAGCGTATCATTACAAGAAAAAAAAAAAACATATAGGGACAACAATTTCAAACTATAGGTCCCCTACTCATTAGTATAGCATCATCAATATAAACCATCACAAGTCTCATATAAGTCATCTAGAAGCATCATACTTCAGTACCAAGTATACACATAAGAACTTCACTATAACCTACGACAGACAAATATCATCAACCAGTAGAACTCATGCTTTGACTTCACATATACACATAAACCATCAAGTCTTCACAATACTCGCATATTCAAGTTATAACATGATAATACCATAAACTGCACAATTTGTAAGGCCGACAATGGGCCAGTAATTTCACAAGTATAACAACATAAAGCACCGTACCATAAGCAAGGCCATTACCATCATCAATCATTAATTCAAGACCATACTAAGCAATATTGATAGAGTAGAGGGGCAGCGTACCACCTATCTAATCTCCAAAACTTTAGATCATCGCTAATTCAACCAACACCATATTCAAAGGACCTTACCCATGGTATTTGATCACCAACTCAATCCAGGAATCATAATATTAAATGCATCCAAAGTTAATACAACCCAGGAGTTAGTTTAATCAATTTTAGGAAATCCTAACACATGATTCTAACATAATTCTTCATAATTCAATAGCACAAATCAAACTTACACCAAGAATTCAATTAGTATATAGACAGGTCACTTACACCTTGAAAAATAGTCAAAACTAGGCTTGCATGGTTTCATTAGAGTTTTAGGGTTTTTTTAAAATCATCACTAACACCAATTCAATCATAATACAATGATTCAACATGTTTTAAGCAAGAAACCATGGCTCGATTACAATTTAGAAGTTCATCTATTAAGAAAGTCTTGAAAAACCACTTCAAAGATTGGATCCTTGAAGAAAGGAGATTCAAGGATGAAAACCATACCTTAGTTGTGAATAAAATATCACTTAATTTATGTAGAAAAACTTGGAAAATCAGTCTTCTTTCATGGATCTCCAATGCTTCATCAATGGAGGTTTTGGAGAAAGAATGGAGAGGTTTTGTTTTGAGTTGAGGGTTTAGATTTGATTGGTGATTTTAGGAGCTTAAAAATAATCAATAACAATCAATAATTCACCCCCAATTTACCCAAAATACCCCTGCACTTATTGGACATTTAACCAATTCAAATTTGACTTTAAAACGATGCGACGAATACTAGGAGATTACTGTGCATCGCGGAGGCATTTTTAATTCTTGGTTCGGGAAATTTTTGAGACAGAATGGTTCATGACGTCCCTGCGTCACAGGTAAACCTTTTTGCCGATTTAGTGTGAGTTGCGCGACGAGCAACCACTGCCAAATCTTGGCTGGCGCAGCACCTTGCCTATCCTATGTTTGGGTCCTCCTTGGGGACCCTTAGGCTGGTCCGCGGGGCGTTGTTCAGAAATTTCAACCCTTTACATGTCAGTCTATGCGTAGGTACTATTGATACTTAATTTTACCCTCAAACAATCCCCAACCAACGAGAGGCACCAACAGACCGTAGGTCCATCGACGCCCCGTTGGTGAGGGGAGTTTGTTGACACTTGGTCTTGTGAGAGAAAGCTTCAATGGAGGAGTCTCTTACCAGAACGACGGCGTTCCAAGACGGCCCGTCTTCTGTTCTATGCCCCGTAGGTGGGCAACAGTCGATGGGTCAGCAACTTTCTGCCAGCTCACTATTAAGTGAAGGGGTAAATTAGGAAATTCACCCCCACGTCCAAATAAATGCATATGCAGTTATTTTAGGTAGTTTTAGGTGTCTTATGAATATTTAAGCAATAAAAGACCCCCTTATACTCTAGACTCCATATCAAAACCTCTCTCTCACATTTGAACTCTCAAGAACCACCCATTTAGAAACGAAGAAGAATGGAGGCAGACAGCTTAGGACGATTTCTCCAAGGATTAAAGCTAAGATTGAGGCTCTAATATAAGGTATGTGAATCTCATTCATTTCATGGATTTCTTAATCCATGAAGCCCCCTAGTTTCCTTTCATTGTGATCCAAAGAACCCCAATCTAGAGAGGGTTTGTGATGCATGGGGGTAAGGTTGATTGTGATCCCAATCACGTGGGTAGCATTAAATGATGTTTATTGATTGTGATGTTACATTGTTTTTTTATGGAGCTTCATGGTAAATCTGGTAAATTAAATTTGGAAAGGTGATTCATGGTGATCTTAGGCCATTAGATAGATACTAGATTAATGGTTTGTAATTGAATTCTCTTCACTGATTACACTTCATATGTTATTTGATCATGATTTGAACCATCTAAGCATGCATGGCCTAGGTTTGACGAATTGGGATTGGTCTTGATTGAATGGAACCTAAAGTATGAAATGGTCTCTTTTTGCCTAGACCAGATCTCAGACACTGACCAGACGTCCGTCCCGAGACCTTGAGAGGACTAATGCAGCTGTAGTAAACACTGTTGCCACGTGTAGCCGACTCTCGAGCGATGATCGACTTAAGTGCGCCTATCAGCCGCGACTCTCATCAGCTGAGACCGGTACTGAAGCAACTGAATAAGATAGAAAATTCAATCCGGGCCTTGCAGACTCGCAAGCAAAGTGAACATCGCTAACCGCCTAGTAGGGGCAAACCGTAGGCTTCTAAAACTGTCATCTGTCTAGGTTCTGCGGGTGTGAGGTAGATAGTGATAAACATGTAATGATTCACTGAAAGTGATCTTAGAATTTCACTTGAGCATGGACGAGATTACTCTAGGGGCAAGACCTCATAATGACGAAGGTTGAGCACAAAGGCTGTTGAGCCAAGTAACACTTGGACAGAGCGCAGTAGCAGTTCGCTGGCTTGAAAGTCACTCCAAGTGCGATATAGTGGCACGAATATACCTTGCTGGAGCGTCACTTCAAGGCGATATGGTCTTCTAGAAACGGTACCAGCACGACTTCAGAGTAGACATGAGGAAGGGACCACACACCCTAAAGCCAGTTGTGCACCCGAAATAGACCTCAATACCATGGAGGTCCTCATTGGGATCGCGGACGGCGGAGAGTTGTCGCTGGAGAGCGTAAGAAGTCACGCGGAGTCAATTAACCGCGCGGGCGTATAATGAGTATCGAGCCATCTTCGATATCCTTATGAACTTAGACATGCTTGATAAGAATCTCGTAGTTTTGTCAATCAGCCAATAGAGAATGACCAGAGGTTCGACATGCCCAAGGGCATAAATGCTCGTTCATGGGAGCCTGCCTTTAATAAGGTCGTGTCTATAATAATGTATGTGAATGTATTTAGAACATGCCCAGAGTGGGGGGTATTTTCCTCTTAGTGTTCAGCCTATTAGATCAGGGCTTGAGACGCCATAAGCAGATATAGCCTTTAAGAAAAGGTAATTCTCGTAGGATCCATATGATCTTAAGGAACTTAGACAGCTAAGATTATCTCATAGTGTTTCAAAGATGAAAGCTAGGGGTAGGATACCGAAGGTAAACAAGTAATAGAAAACGGTATCCACAAGTGAGTACCTTGCATGAGAGCATCGTGTGTTATAGGGCTTTCATAAGTGGCATTGCACAAGGTTATAACCTAGGGGCCATCATTAAATAAAGAAAAAGATTGAAGATGGGACCTGTGTACTGAGGAGTTGGCCCTTCCCTAGGTAAAGTAGGGGGGGGGGGGGGGGACTAAATATGAGAGGATCTTCATAAATGGAGTTAACAAGGATTGGTAAAGCTATGGAGGCGTTGAACATTGTTAAGGATGACTTCAAGATAGGCTACTATATGGAAGTAGTAATGAGCTTACCTCTGTACATTGCCAAGCAAGTTTTGGGGGGAATCATAAGAGTGTTAGTACTCTTTATATGAAAAGTTAAGACTACTAGAGACTGTCTTAATGAACAAGCTAGCGGTGACTTCAAGAGATGCTAGTATGTGAGGTAGTATGGTATGCTCACATGCATGCACAAGTTATATTTTGAGTTAGCGTACGGGCTAGTTCCATATGACATGATATTGAACTAACTGGTCTTTATTATGAATTGAAATTATGATCAAGAAGGACCAAAGAGATGCATTAAATTTGGTAGTTAGTAGTATGGGCTGCTACCTTAGTATTGCACTAGTATACTTGGAGGTGGATTGTGAATAGTTCATTTAAGTAAGAAAGGACAATGATTAAAGTATGGACTCTTATAGGACAGTATTAGGATTATGTTATTCATGTTATGCATGCCTTTAATATTATGATTATGTCTCTATGACTAAACCATTTGAGATATCTTTATATTTGTAGTAGTTTCCATACTTAGGTACAGTCGTACTAACACATTAATTGTTGCCTACATTCTAATCCAATATAGGGTCTATAGAAGTGAATAGGATTCCAAGGGTAGAGTTCAAGGCTATGCACGGCGAAAAAAGGAAAAAGGAAGATAATGGACGTGCGTCATAGCTTTTCTCCAAGGACACCAACCAACCATGTTGCCCTTTTATGTTCCTTTTCTATGTTAGACATTTTATAAGCTGGTGGACAATAAGACTATGGTACTTGTTGATGTCAATTGATGGTTTTGCGCACATATGTTAGACATTTTATGAAATGGCTTCCGCATTATGGGTTTTTAAAGAAAAGTGTTCAATTCGACGTGTATTTTTCATATATATATGCAATGAATGATGTTCCAATGGCTTGTACAAGAAACTCCTGAGAGGTCAAGTACCCCAGCGGTTCCAATTCGAGGAATGCCATAACTTATGTGGGGGTACTCTGAGGTGTCGTTACAAACCATTACGTTTCAAACTTCGAATAGTTTCCGGATTTTGACTGGCTTGGACGTTTGAACCTCCAAACTCTTTAAACTTATATACTTCCTCCTAAGCACCATTATCAAACCATTTTATTTAGACTTAAACCTACGTGACAAAAGTTGTTAGGCTATGTTTCCACTAAAGTCAGTTAGAGGTGGTCACATCCCGTTTCTAGCTACGGTAGTTTCTTTGTTATACGTTTCTGTGCCTTCTTAGTTTTATTCTGGTTTTAAATGTTTGAATATTGAATGCTCTGAGTGCATATACTTATGTGGTTTCTATTTCGACATTATCTTTGGCCTAATGAATCTCGAGTTGATCTTATTTCGACATATCTTTGGACTAATGAATCTCGAGTTGATCTTATTTCGACATATCTTTTGCCACACACACGCACACACACACACACACGCACACACACACGCACACACACACGCACACGCACGCGCACACACACACACACGCACACGCACGCGCACACACACACATACACACACACACACGAATTTTATGTTTGCTATATGTGAAAGTTGCCTAATAAGTATGATCAAAAATTGGGGTTTAGGTTGTTAAATATGGGTATCTATTGATCCACAGATCACTTATTTTCACTTTTGCTTTTCACTTCAAAATTAAATTGGAAAAACATTTTTTTTTGTAGTTGAAAAACAAAAATAAAAAGTACGAAGTAGTAGTAGCTTGGGGGAAGGTGGGAGGGGGGTGGGGGGGATAAATTTTTTTTATTTTTTTTTAAAATATGTGGCGGGGGGGGGGGGGGGGTGGCGGGGGGGGGGGGGGGGGGGGGGGTGGCAGGGGGTAAGTTTTTATGATTTTTGCCAAAAATAGATTTTGGTTTTTGAAAAATAACAAATTTTTAATTTTTTAGGGGTTTAGGTTGATGGATGAAAAGGTAGGGGTGGAGGCAGGGGTGGGGGTGCGCGGGGGGGATGGGGTATTTTTTTGCAAAAAAAAATAATTTTTTTTATTTGTTGAAAAAAAATAAAAGAATTTAGGGTGTAGGTTGGTGGGAAGGGAAAGAATGGAAGGTGGGGGAGGGGGGTTGCCCTGGGGAGGGGGTAAATTTTATTTAAAAAAAAAAAACATATATTTTTTTTTTTTGGAAAAAAAATATTTTTAGGGGTAGGTTGGTGTTTGTTTGTAAGGTGGGGGGGGGGGGGGGGATTGTGGGGAGGGGTACATTTATGTTTTTGAAAACACATTTGTTTAAATGGGTTAGAACCATTTTGCCGAGACCATATTTGACCAATTTCATATTTGACATATATTTGAATGGATTGTGATACAAATCAGTTTTTTTAAACTATATTCAACCCATGCAAATCCAATCCAATCCAACCGTTTGCCACCCCTACGGATGGTATACGGTTCAGTATACAGGAAAATGGGCAATATACAACCAATATAAATCAGCTGATTATAAGGTTGAAGAAATGGGGCAACATCCCAAATTTTCTGGCAGCAGCAAAATTAGTATAGTTTAGGCCCCAAAAGGCCCAAACTCATCTTCTCTCCCTCTCTTAATTATTTAATCGTGATTATTTATTCTCTGCCTTTATTTATTTTGGTTTTAACTTAATTAAATCTCAAAAGATAAACTATATCCATTAGGTTAGTATGTTTCAATATAATTCATTTTTATAACCCTTATACTTTTAGTAAATATCTTTAGTCAAAACTTTCATTTATTCTTCAATTAATCTAAAATAGTTTTTACGTCTTAATTAATCAAATTAGTTCTATTATTACAAAAATAATTCAAAAAGTAAATTCTAATTTATCCAATTTTGTCAAAATCTTAATAACTTCCAAAATTTAATATAAATATTTCAATTAATATCCTCTTTTCTTGAAAAAATTAAAAGGTTTTTGTTTAAATTTTTTCTCAAGTTAATCATTATCCTAAATAATAGTCAAAAAAATGTTTTAGTCGAGTTGTAGGATAACTGTAAGTTAGTGGGCACTTCAGATGCCTTAAAAATCTTCTTAAAGCGTAAATAAGAACTTCTTACCTATTTTCTCTAATTTTTTCAAGACTTAATCTGTTAGAGTCTTTCTAAATTGAGTTTTCTTAATTTCTTTAAAAATTATGTGGCGACTCTTTTGTATGTATTTTCTAAAAATTAGTTTATAACTTAACACATTTCAAAAAGTGATTTTTCAAAAGATAGATAAAATTTGTTAAGCAGTAGTTATATGCATTTATTATTTCCCCCAAAAATTCAAGAAAAAAAAAGAGTATGAGTTAGAAAAGCGCATAGGGTGCCGAGGTGTGGTCAATGACAGGCTATTAGAGGGTGGGTCTTGAGGTATCTGGGGGGTGTCACGACAACCCAGGGGATCTTGAAAAAAATGGGATAGATGGATGACGAACGGCATAGGAAGATGAGAGAGAGATATCGAGAGAGAGAGGAGATGATAGAGAGAGAGAGAGAGAGAGGAGAGAGAGAGAGAGAGAGAGAGAGAGAGACTCTATATATATATATATATATATCTATTATGTCATCACAAATAAAGATGTCCCCCCCACCCCACCCCACGTGAACTTTGATTGACAAAAATCGAGACATGATGGTATCGAATTTGAGAGACCTATCAAAATCGAGGAAGCCAATATATTGAGATGCTTTGGGATGTAGTCAGATTTACATCAAATTTAAGAGATTTTTAATTCGGAAAAGAGTAGAACATAGCCAAAATAAGTGGGTCGGGTTGTTGTAATTGGGTTACAATCGAGTTATTAACTTTTTTTATTTTTATAAACAAATTGACCAAACATACATGTCAGTAATATTTTCTTTTCAGATTATAGGTCAACTAAACAATTTAATTTTTATTTCTATTGAGAAATTAGTTCCCTTATTTACTGAAACTTTGAGGAAAAAAAAAGTTTCACACTAAAATTTGAAGTTGTATAAACACTATCTAATAGTGTTACTTAGTATATTCATATTCCATTAACTTTATGTGTTAATACAAATATATAACAAAGATAATAAAATTTTTAGTTTCAATCTAGTCATCTTATTTGACAAGAACGTCGGTGAAGATCAAAAGAACCTTTGAACTAAAAGAACTATAATAATAATATTCATCACTTTTTTTTAAAAACTACTATTTAAATATACGTTTAATAATATTCACATTCATAATCAATAATCATTAATTGATAAAGAATAAACACACGATACTCATATCAAGAAATTAATAATTAGTGAAACAAAAAATAAAAAAAATTTAAAAATTAATTATGGTTAATATTAACCAATTTGAATTAACAAAGAATACTAATAAATAAATAAATAAGAAAACTGAAAAAAGAAGTCTCCCTACATTAATTAAAAAGACCAAAAAAAAAAAAGAAAAAAATTCCAAAAATTAAAATATTGTCCATGAGGTTCGAACCGACGTTGCTCATGACACACACCCCTTATTATAATCTGGATTGTGACTAATTTGCTAATTTCCCAAAATAAATTATGAAGATAATTAATTTTTTTAAAAATAAAATAGAAGTCTACAATATTTGCCACGTCAAGAGAATGGGCATAGTTGCACAAAATTGTAAAACCTTGTCCAATAACCATTCGGATTTCAACAATCTTATAAAAGAAGTAATTTAGGGCTAAAATTCTGTTCCAAGAAGAATACAATACCATTATACTTTCACTCAGCTGCGCCCTTTTTACTCCTCAGTACTTGAATTTTTACCTTTATCACTTGTGATCATGGAAGAAACGACGTCCGACCACTGTACGATGGAAACCGACCCCGTAGACTCCGCCGGCGAGGACTTGTTACGGCGACGACTTTCATTCCAACGGTTGGAGACAGTGGCTCGGGATTCTTCGGGCGCTGATATCACGATAAATGAATCTGATGATCCGTCACCATGACCAAAAACTATGTCGTTTTGTCCGATGATGATATCGGTCGTCTCATGGATGATGATATCTCTAAGGTTTCTTCTGTTCTCTCTGTTTCCAGAACTGATGCATCTGCTTTACTCCGTCGGTATAACTGGAGTGTGAATAAAGTTCATGAAGAATGGTTTGCCGATGAATCCAATGTTAGAGAAGCTGTTGGCTTGAAAATTCAGGAGAAAGTTGTTCATTCTCGGGAGGTAACTTGTGGAATTTGCTTTGAGGATTATTCTTCTGATGGAATTTTGGCGTCTGCTTGTGGTCATCCTTTTTGTGTTGAATGTTGGAAAGGGTATATTTCTAATTCAATAACTGATGGTCCTGGATGCTTGAATTTGCGATGTGCAGAACCCTCTTGTAAAGTTGCTGTTTCACAGGATATGATTGATCGGTTAGCATCTGATGATGATAAAAAGAGGTATTATGGATTTCTTTTTCGTTATTTGTCGAGGAGGGAAAAATAGAAGATTAGTGGGGTGTCTGCTCCTGGATGTAATTTTTGCAGTTGAATTTGACTATAGGGAGTGATAATTGTGAGTTATGATGGGTCTGTTCGAATTATTTGTTGGAGTTGGTACAGAGGAAGGAAGCTCAGAGTCCGGGATGTGATTTATGGTGGTGTAAGGTTAAGGGGATGGAGAAAAATAATGCCCCCAGAATCAAGAAACACAAATTGGATTTTGGCTTACCACCAAAGGGCTGTCCAAAGCAAGAGGCCCAATTGAAAGGTTGGAATGAAGGGTGTTATGCGTATTGACTTGTCAGGACCCTTGCAAGTATCAGGTATTTGTGGTTGTTGCTTGATTCTGGTTCAGTTCATGGTTATAATTCTGTAACAAGTACATGCAGGTGAATGAGATGACCAAAAGAACGAAATGGGCCAAGCCAATCTATTGAGAAGTACACTCATTATTATGAGAGATGGGCTGCTAATGAGAAGTCAAGGAGAAAAGCTGTAAAAGATTTGAAGAGAATGGGGGAAGTGAATGTTAAGGAGCTGAGTGAATTGCAATCCATACCAGAGACACAATTGAAGTTCATCTTAGAAGCATGGAAGCAGATTGTTGAGTGTAGGAGAGTGTTGAAGTGGACTTATGCTTATGGGTTTTACTTGCCTGATGAGGAGCAAACAAAAAGGCAGTTTTTTGAGTATTTGCAAGGCCAGGCAGAGGCTGGTTTGGAGAGGCTTCACCTTTGTGCAGAGAAGGAACTGGAGATTTACCTGAATGTTGAAGAAGGTAATTCCAAAACATTTGATGATTTCCGTATAAAACTTAATAGTCTGACTAGTGTAACTAGGAATTACTTTGAGAATTTAGTTAGAGCACTTGAGAATGGTCTTGAAGATGTTGATTCCCAAGGAGCTCATGGAAACAATGCAACGAGCTCTAAAACCCCAGCTTTGAGCAGCAAACGGACCAACTCAAAAAGATTAGTACTAGGTCGGGACAGAATGCTCGTCAAGGGAAGAGCGGAGAAAATTATGACCCTCATGAGAACTAGAAATGGAAAACAACCTAGCACTAACAGCACTGCAAGCTCGAAACATGTCTTAGTTCCTGGTGGAGGACATACGGCTAGGGCCAATAATCTTGATATAAGAGAAGACAACACTGTGAGAACATCAAAAAGTCCATTTGAAGCTTGGGGCGTCAAATTTATGGAATCAAAAGAGAAACCTGTAGCCACAAGGAGTTTTACTTTGGGTCCACAATTTTTACAAAGAGCTGGGGTGAACAGCACAACCAGCTCGAGTAATTTACAGCTAGCTGGGGGCAAAAAGTTAATCAATGTTGGAGGGGGCAGTGTGAAAAACTTGGCAAATGCGCATGTGGATGGAAGCGACAATCTCACTCTGTCTAAAACTCCACATGTGGCGGGAAGTGACAACCTCACTGTGTCTAAAACTTCACATATGGCTGGGATGAGCAGCACAACCAGCTCGAGTAATTTACTGCTAGCTGGGGGCAGAAAGTTAATGAACATTGAAGCAGGCAGTGCGAAAAACTTGGCAAGTATACATGTGGATGGAAATAACAATCTCACTATGTCTAAAACTCCACATGTGGCTGGAAGCAACAATCTCACTCTGTCTAAAACTCCACATGTGGCTGGGAGCAGCAGCAGAATAAATGCTGCGGAAAAGCACAGGAAAACAAATTCTGGGGCATCCTTAATCATAAAGTTGGATGACAATGATTTAGGAGAGGCATCTTCTGCAACAGGAGCATCATTAACACAAAAGTTTATTGCTGATTTTGAAGGTTGGGCATGTGATTCGTGCACATTTCTGAATGCTGACTCTACCACAACATGCCTGATGTGCAGTGAAGATGCTTCTGGCAGTTGGGAATGCGAGAAGTGTACGTTTCTCAATAAGAAGCATGCTTCCACATGCCAAATATGTGAGCACCGTAAATGAAGTCCTTGCACCTAAAAATAAATAGCTGCCCAGGGGATACGCTCGGCCACAATTTAGCTTTTGCATTATTCTACCTTACCGTTTTATCAGTCTTATGTTCTGCTTTTGGTCAATAGTTACCTAAAACTTTCTTATTGCATCAGTTGGATGCGTAGGCTTTGGGAGTTAGTTTATAGTTATACTATAAATGAAGTTTTGCTTTTAATGGTGTGATACACTTTCCTTTCTTTCTCCAGGTACACAGACACGTGAGCTTTTATGTTATTACTTACTAGTAAATTGCCAGCCAGTGTTTATTGTTTTAGCCGCTCGGATCCTGGTACTTTGTTGCATTATATTCTTGTTCGATACCAATGTGGCTTTGGACAACATTTTTTGGAATCTATCATTCTCTTTGATGCCTTCTCAAGTCTTAGCTCCTTAATCAGGAAGTATGTGCATAAAAATTCCTACCTCTACCTCAAGAGGATGTCCCCATGTATCATATTATATGTAAGGACTAAATTAATCCATGAATCCTTGAACGTGGGAGACGATTAGATAATATGCCTTCGAGGGAAAAATCTCTGGAACTTGTGTAATAAAACATTAAACTATGTGTTTTGAAGCATGTCAGTGAACTTGAAGTTGTAGAAAATTTGAACGGAAGATATGCTTGGCATGGATTTTAGGAGGGTGACTACTATGCACAATCTTTGTTATGATCCTTGTGTGCTTCTTTTATTGGGTGCTCAGAAATTATATTTTTCTCAATGAAGTTTTTCTTTAAAACCATCCGCTTCATAGAGTAGTCGTAGTATTGCTCCTGTACTTCACTGTCCTTCAACTTTTGTTCCTATTTCTTGTTTCTTGTACTTCCATTATTATTGTTTTGATAAATATATGCTATTTTTGTGATTATCTGTTGTTTCTTGTACTTTAGCTACTTTTTCTGAATTGTATTTCCTTGAGCCGAGCTTCTATTTGAAACATTCTTTTTACCTCAGATAGAGTTTGCGTACACTTTACCCTTCCCGGACTACACTTTGTGGAATTACACTTGGTATGTTATTGAAATGTGGCTTAACCAGGATCTTGTGTTTGGTTTCTACTAGAACAACATTGTGCTTTGTGGGTATTATACCTTCTGCATATTGTCTAATTAAGCCTTTCTTTACTCGATCTGTTTCCTTTTTTCTTTTGTGAATATAAGTTCTTCATTTATTGTTGATGCCTAACTTGGTTGGAGAACAAGTTATCTCCGAATTAGTTAGTTACTCACCTTCAATGCGGTATAGAAGTAACACTTAATCCTCGGACAACTTATCACCGCAATTTTATCCCAACCAAACATGTAAACTCATTCTAAAATTAGATTCAATAATAGTTATACATTATCCTTCATACAAAATGAGCCCTAAAAGTTGCATGTTTTAGTCTAAATCCAAGCCCTTGGAACGGGATGTACATGTACCTACACAACAAACACATTAAGGTGATATTTCCAACCTTATTGTGCGCTTTAGGTATTAAACTTAAATTTCATATTCTAGAACTATTGAAAGTGATTTCAATCTTTTCACACAATATTAATCATAGAGGAGATCTTTATGTCTTTTATCCTAATTTGACACTCAGAAACGACGTTCAAGATATTGATAAATTTATAATTGTCTAAAAAAATATATTTCATTTTGAAATCAACACAAAAACGTAAAGTTCTATCTATTAGGTGCAGTGAGACCCAAAAAAAAAAAAACCACACCTAGCAAGTGGGTTAGAAGTAAATAAAATCAAGGTAGACTTAGGCCAAAGCAAAAAAAAAAAATCATTCAAGAAAAGAAAAAAACTACTTGAAACCAACTTCATACGTGCTGCAAAAGAACTGGGAAAGAACACAAAAATAGATTTACTAGTACTAGCTATACAATTGGTTATGGTGCAGGTGATCCAGCTGCCCTGATTTGGAGGGGCGGACCTTCGTGGTTGTAAGTAGGTTGAGTTAAATTAATTTCGTTCCAATATTTATTTATATCTAGGATAAAGAACCTATTGCAAATTAAAAAATTTCAATAGACAACTTACACAGACATGATACAATACTTTACCTATCCAGCAACGGTCCAGGGGTTCAAATCAAGCAGGATTGCGATTCGATCCCCTCCCTATACGCCATTTTTGTTGTTTTTGCTTGCTTTTATTTAGATATTAATTAATTGCCTTTACCTACTTTTAGCAAGAACGAAAAATATCACCAACCATATTTATGATACTAACTCAGATATTTACTAGATTTATATATATTTTATATCACCTGCCCTTGTATATTTGGTTGTTTAATTACCAAATTAAAAAAAAAAAATCAAAAATCCTCTATAATCTTGTAACTATCTACGCTTTTCAAACAGCATTTTTTCTTTTAATATTGAATTGTTGGGTACTCCTTTCATAATTTTTTTGCTAAACATCAAACTAGTGTTTGTTGAAATTAATATACAGATAGTTCAGTTCACTTTGATTTAGTTAAAATAAATGTAAATATCTTTAATTTTAATTTTTTTTTAACTCTACTTTTAGTAGTTAAAAAAGTGGTGAGTTTTATTAAAAAGGGAACAGAGTCTGATATCAAAACCCTCAACTATTCGTCATTTTGGAGCTGATATACTCATTGTTATGAAGTGGAATATATATAACCAAACCTATTATATTCCAATGAGTCCACAAATATCCTTGTTCCTCAACGAAATGAAAAAAAAATTAATCCTAATTTTTTTTATTCTTTTCAAAAATATAATCCCATATAGAGAGAAGTTTAAATCCTCGTTCAAACATTTTTTTTTTGTTTCAATGACTAATTTAGAATTATTATTGTTGGGATAATCAAATTTTTTTTTATGTTTCACTATGTTCTTGTACCCTTATTGGTAGATTACGCAAATTTTTTTTCTTCGAATACAAAAATTAAGTTACAATAGAGACACAAAAAAAATCGTTTTAATTTTTTTTTCTCTTTATACCCTAAGGAATGAAGAAAAAAAAAGGATAAGAAAAAACTCATATAATTATAATAAAAGAAGACAAAATAAGTTATTTATGAACAAATTAAAAATACCTTGAACTTGATAGAAAATCATAGATACCCTAAATAATTTTTTAAAAATATTAAAAAGAAAGTAAAAATATAAAATTTAAAACTAATTTTTTTTTAACTTTCGTTAAATGAAGGGTTATGTGGATCAAGTTTGTAACGGCAGTGGTAATATGTGAGCCGTTTGAATAATGGTAGGGTATATAGGAGTTACTTTCATAACGGGGGTACAATCCACATCAAATATAAGTTGAGGGTATATCAACTCATGTCCCTTTAAAAAAAAGAGATAGCAACTCCATTATTAACTAAAATAAACAAACAAAAAAAATAATACACAAATCATTTGTTGTGTCCGATGCTGGTTACACTATTAATTAGACGCTGGTTACACTATTAATTATTACTATTGATCTCTATTTATTAATTGAATCCACTTATGTAAAATGGTGTGTCCACCATTGCTGGTTTTGTGTGTCATCTATAAACACTTCCATAACTCTCACCAGTTGCTATAAAAAATGAATATTCTTTGGGCAAAGAAAGAAAACTAACATTTTACATATTTCAGTTTTTTATGCGTTGAAACCACATTAGTTTGAGCCGTCTTGAAGATCAAATAATGTGTGGACTTTCTTTTCTCACAATGAACATACAAGATGTTAATGACTCAAACTGGAAAAAATCTAATGATGATTCTAGCAAGTAAAATTCAGTTTCATAATTGTATAAATAAAAATATTTTTGGAGAAAATATTTTTTTGAAAAATGAATTACTTATTTTCTCATGTTTGGTTGGTGAGTAGAAAATATTTTTTAGTGTTTTGGTTAGGGGGTAATGAAACATTTTTCAGAAATATCTTTATTCTATAGATAGAAAGAAAATAGTTTTTTAAGAAAAATAATTTCGTGGACTCAAAAACCAATTCCGACAATCAATCTAGGACCCGATCCTAACATCAGAATTAGAACATGATCCCGACGATCATTCCGAAAGTAACTGTGAAGTCCTCTGGAATAAAGGAGGCTCACCAAAGCTAATTAGAGTGTACAGAGATAATGAAGCGCCTATAGATTATCATGTATAGAGATAACGACATCAACACATGGAATGTACGAGTATGTAATATGACTGAGTAAACAAATAACTAAACTGAATGACGAAAAGTAACTCAACTGAATCAATGCATCAACATGAAGTGAAAACCATTTAAGCTTTACAACAAAATATACAATGAAAGCAACATGAAAATAATGCACTTTACTTGTGGGGAGTTTTCTAATTGACAACCATTACCATGAGCCTAGTAAGTATCAATGTTTCACTTCACGTTGCCTAGACCACCTTTATTTTTTCCGAGGATAAATACTTGACTGATATCGTGACATAGATCCATCTAATTATAACTTTTCAAAGGAAATGAGAGTGTACAACAGATCAACTTATCCTATTCTACGTTACTACGTAGTTTCTATGAGACGTTCAATCGTAAAAGATTCTAACCCAACTCGACTACTTGATTACTCACAAATAATTATATAACTTGTACTCAGTTCACCCATTTACAACGAATGACTTCTTCATTAGTTGAAATACTTTTCAAAACATGACACAAGGTTTAATTTTCTTTGAAAATATGAACTTATGAACTAATCTTTCAGTATAATAATTCACAAAGTACACATGTATCAAATATGTATGTAACTTAAAACTTTTAATTCCCTTATGACATAAACCTTGAACATTTTTCTCAAATACATCTTACTTCCCAAAAAAACGATTTAAAAACAAACTCTAGTGTTGGCTTTGAAAAGCTTCTATTTTCTCAGTATTTATACCTCAATAGGGTTTTTGGGCTGAATTATAAACATGAACTAATCAACTCATGTTATCTCAAAAATATAGAAACTCAATCTTAGGAATAGAATTTCATATAATCAGGAATTCAAGCACTCAACTAACACTTAGTCTCAAGAATAACTCAAATCTACTAGGGTGGAATCCTAGATTTCTTTTTTACTATACATATTACTGATGTTTAAAGCAATGTAGCGAGTGAGAATTAACTAGTCCAATACTATGATCGAGTCCTTACCACCACCCCTGGAATAGTTTTAAGACATCTTAAAAATCTGAAATGACGAACTTGATTAGAAGCCTTGAAACACTATCTTGAATGTACAGCAGTCAGAAAAACTTTCTTGAGTTCTTGATTAGTTTCGCTTGAAATTTTATGGTCCAAACTTTGATTTTTCATTAGTGATTCATAATGTTAATATGGAGAAATAGAGGTGGAAACCAAGGAAGTTCTGGAGAACAACTGTACTCTTAAGAAAAATCGTTAAAAAATAGAAAGGATCCTTGAATAGAGTCTTGTACTTTGATTTTTTTCCTTAAGATTTTACTATAGAGATTGAGAGAGAAGATAATGATGGATTCATAGATCGACATATTGGATTGTTTTGATTCTTATATTAGTCAAGAACATCCATTTTATGTGTTTTTCTTAAAGGTAAAAATAGCAACAAAACTCATTTTCAATATTTTTTTCCTTTCTCGTCGACTAATTGTCACTACAAGGTAATCGATACTAAATATTTCATAACTTTTTTATTTCAGAATTGGCTGACTCAATTGGTGGCATGAAAAGTAGATTCAAATGCTTTATTTGAAAGGTTATGATCCCAGAAATTTTTTATTTCTAAGAGATCTATTGTTTGAAAGTTGACCTATTAGTCTTATGCAAAATTTATCAGTAAAGAAATTTTCAACTCAACTTTATGCTAGGAGTTTCTAGTGACCTTAGTTGATATCCAAAATCATTCCCACACTAAAAAAATTTATTTTTACACATATGATAAATTTAATAAGCACTTGGTACGATCTTACATGTAAATAAAGTATGAGTTGAGTCTTAACTTAAAAATTTTTCGGGTGTTACAATATACATCCCATCCCCCTTGGTATCAATTCGTCCGCTGAATACGGCTGTTGACGAAGGATGGGGTTAATCTTTACTATTAAAGTCTAAGTCAGAATCACAAAGTAACTTAGGGTACATTTTATCTAAATCAACAAGATTCGAGTTGCTTGATACCCTCGTAGAAATCTCATTCCAAGAAAGACTAGTCTTTCCTGTTATATCAGTTTCACCTTGAGCTCATTTCACGCAACATCTAATGTATCACACATTGTTCCACATAGTTTACATGTCATATCAAGCTTTAAAAACCTTTAAACCACTCCATAGTCTCCTACTAACCCACATTCTAAGAACTTTTCATTCTCTCATCATCTATACAAATTGATCTTTCATGCATTACCATAAGGAAGACGACTTAGTACTCAATGTAAAACTTTATCTCCTTCTTCCTCCAAATTCATAACCTTAGATGGAATAAACACACCATTATTACCACAATAAGTTATATTAATCATCTCCTCTACCATCACACAACTACTATCAAGCAACTCCACTATCCAAAACAAAAAAAGGATTACTGAAAGTATTTTAGGAGAAAAGACTCTCTAATGCATGCTTATTCCTTTGAGAATCTTATATAGATAATGGTTTTTGGCATAACTTATTTTTCTACCCGTTGAGAGTAAAACATGAATTTGTGAGACTGAACATACTGTGGGACATGATTTCTTATATGAACAACTTTATAGAGTAAGCTCGAGGTTAATGGGCTAACATCTTTGCCCGTCATTCTGGAAACTGAGCATAGATGTGAAAATCTTGGAAGTGTATGAGCATAGGTCATAGACATTATTCTCATATTAGAAGTATCAACAAGATGTTGTAATAATTTAACTTTGAGGAATATACTAGAGTATAAATGAATTGATGAACCTCTAAAAATCATTCGTAAAACATCACTATCTCATCCTCAACACTTGAATTGGTTTCTCATCTCATCATCTCGCCTTAAGTGTCCCTGGGCTGTAAAATTTAAATTTACTGGCTTTAGTCCTCTATTTCTCTTAGTGGTCTCACTTTCGCTTACTCTAATGCCCCGTGGAAATACTTTTCTCATGGTTACTGAACTCTTCATAAGCATGTATTAAGACTGCTTCTCAGACGTATTTCTAGGATTTCTCTATTAACCTCTTCTCATTGGCTTATCTAGCCACTTCATTTAACTCTTAGGGGAAAAATTCTTATGTCACATCCCAATACCACACCCTAGAAGTTAGGTAACAATCTCGGATTGTAACCACCGGCGTACTCTACCCCTCGGATGGCCTTATAAAGCCCTTTCATCTCATGTATCGCATAAACATAGTGAAGAAGTAGTTCGAATTAAAACTTATCACAAAACAGATTATAGTCTTCAAAATCTCTTTCATATAAATTAATAGAAATCTAAGTCTCAATCATCATCATCTTAAGACATACAAGAAGAACTTGGGACACTACCCATACTTCAAAAATACGAATATAGAAATACTTATCTAATTACAATACTTTGGAAATGAAATATGAAAGACAATATGCCCTCGATCAAGTGAGGACATTCTTCAATTCTCTGAAAGATCTTCTAAAGTCCAAGTCTTCTCTCTCAAATCTCCTCACTGATATACCGTGGTTTCACTATATCTTTATGCTTTTTCTTAAGTTTAGTGTGTGGTCCAAAAGCCTTTTTGTATTGATTTTTTTTTGTAATTTTCTCTTATATTTGCAAGAAATCTGTCTAAAGATGAAACGCGGAAGTTTTGATCAAAATCAGAAACGTTACCACCCCCTACGAGCTTGTGCCAGTCCGTCCGAGCTTGTGACGTTCTGTGGTGGCATCGTAGTGAAGCTGCTGAAGAAAGATGGGGACGTCTGACCTAAGTGTGGGATTACCAAGTTTCTACAGGACCTTTCATATCCACGACGCTCTGTCCTCTGGTTTCGTCTGAATGATCATAGAGCTGTGGTCCCAGTACCCAAAGTCCAAGAAGTTGGTAAGTGTTATGGAACGAGACCCCCTCGACGGACCATCTGCTTGGAACGATCCGTCATACCACCTGTTTTTCGTCGCAGGGTATGAAGAAAAGCAGCAGAAAAGTTGTAAAGTTAGGTGACGGAGGCCATGACGGCCCGTCGCTACCACGACGGCCCGTCACGAGTCCGTAGACTCAGACACGTTTGACAGATTTTTTCAGCAATTAGGTCCTTCTTTTATAAGGTTTTTTGTTTTTTATAAATAGTTTGAAAAAACCCTCATTTTTGTTGTTTTATACTCTTGTTAGACCTCTCTATTAGTAGACTCGTTGTTCGTAAACTCTTGTTTATAACTTTTTTGAATTGTTAGACTTTTTGGAGAATCCTTTAGTCCTCGCTTTAATTTCAGTAATTGAGAAAGTTTTTCTCTAGAATTGATTGTTTGTTGCGTTTGTTTGATTAATCAGTGAACTTTTGGATTTTATTCTTTCTCATTAAAGTAAGTGCATGATCTTTATATTACATCTATGAATATTATTATTTGATTATGGGTAACAAACTCCATACTAGGGTTGGGGACCATGGGCGAAATAATGAGGTAAATCAACTAAAACAACAATTCTAGAAAGAGTGTCCTTCTGTATTATAATCTTTTTCGCTTAGAACGCTTTTTTAAAAAACGTCTGGCCACGTTAGAACTCGCCTTAATGCTAGCTTGCCATACCAAGGAGGTAGATCATAGGAAAAGAATTATCAACATAGATTTCCTGTATACTATCTAATAAGCCTAGTGTTGAATTAAGTCGAGGTAATAAGTTAGTCAAATCTCGAATAAATGCTAATTGGTGAATGTAAAGGTAAAGGGTTAGTATAAGCAACACGACCACACACGTCGCCGTAACCACAGTGGTCGGATGAAATTTTCTAGATTCCGGACCAAGGATTTAAAAATACATACGTATGCAACTTTGCATGGCTATAGACTATGAAAGAAATGTTATAGTTAGAATATCAAGTTACGACCTGTTGGGGAACACTTCCAAACCCTAGTTACTTTTATTAATTGATCTTAAACTCCAAGATTTGAATCTGTTAGTTGTTTTCCCTCCATTAAAATTTCGTTAGTTATTGTTCAATTAAGTTAAAAGAAGCAACGAAACATAAAAACCTCCCCTTTTATTGTCCACATTTTGTTTTCTAAGAACATATTTTAACCACTAAATAAGTATAATAATAGATAAAGTTAAGTCCAGGAACTATTTTTCCTCCCCTCGGTGGAAGGGAGCCAAACCTCATTAGTTGGGATTCTTTACTGATAACTACCGCTTTACTTCTTATTTAAGAAGTAAAATTTGAGCTATCTTTACCACCAAGAACGATAATAGATATAAAATCATTGAGTTAATCAACCACGAATTAACTAATTTAATGAACTTATGCCTACAAATATCATGAAAATGGACTTTTTATTGGAAATATGCTCTTTTCCTTAAAAAAAAATCAATATTATAGATCCAAAGACAATATTTAACAACTTAGAAACACATAGGAAAACTTTAAAAACAACAAATCATAATTTTTTAACGTCCTTACAACTAACATTTGAGGTGGCATTCACACTGTACATGACTAAATTCAACTGTTACAGTGAATTGCTTAAATCTCACTATAGACGCCTTTTATCATTATCTTCTCACTCAAAGTTTCCTCAAATTCACTTAAGTCTCACAAAGAGAGACCCGCCCATACACCCTCTCTAGATTGCTCTAAACGACCCTTAGTATTTACTTATAATGAACTCACATACAACAATGAAAAAGTATCATGAAGATCAAGGTAAGATTCTTCTACCAAAGGTGAACGCTAAGTCCTCACTTTTGAGTTGAGTGTGTGACGCGACCACCCCAAAATAAAATCCTTATACAACACACAGAGATCCTATAGACTCCCTAAGATAGAATCATTCTCACAAAATACATCAACACATAGGTGATATGACATTTGCCTTCCAAAGGCTATCAAAGGACCTACTTAAGTAAATCAAGAAGATAACGTCCATAGTGACCTCTTAAACATTACCTAGTACTTAAGACTACCTAAGGCTTAGATCATGTCCACAAAATCAACCTAATTTTCTAACTATAGTCATACTCATGACTTCCAAAGATAAGACATGAAGCGATCATCCCTCAGGCCCTCTTCACACTTTAGCTAATAATCCGTAGTCCCTTTTAGATTAGGTGCTTATTATTTACCGTACTCATTAACATAAGTCATTAATTTCATTTAAGATCATACATCACATATAGGACTTCAAATAATGGTCTTACGACCTAGTACCTCCACATAACACCTTCAAAGTCTATTGCGCAATGTCTAGATAGCGTCCGATACCACCACCTAAAACTCCATAAACTTCTCAATGCTAATAGGTATTCCAATATTATTAAGAATAAAGGCAATAGCTTACATATACCATGATAGCAATCTGGGATTTCGGAGTTCTATCCACTCCGATAAGTTTGTTCTACCTTGCCATTGTATGAACTTGGACACATCCCCATGTAAGGCACATGGTTCAGGAATATGAAGGGCATACGTTTGTATCTAGTGTCTCATACTTAACTAGAACTCGTTCCCCTTACCATACTCACTCGGTGCTTAGCCTTAGTTCTCATCGATCAATTCTCATTAAGGTTCATATAAATGGGTCCCATGCTAGTGAATGACCCAATTACATCAAAACATTCCAACCAAACCAAAGCAAGGTCCACTACGGGGTCATTGTCACATATGACAAGAATATCATCGCGTACTTTCTAAGGTATAATATGATTGTCCGTTCCAATCCAAGTCAACCTTAAGTTTCAGCACTCATTACATTAAGATCACATTACGGCTAACGACTTTCTACACGATTTATAACCTTCCCACTTGTTCAATTGCACATAAATGACCTTCGTATCATCAATGAAAGGTCCTCACCTATTCCATGTTATTCAAGACTAATACCCTTTATAATCCTAAGTTAAGAAATCATATATTCACATCAGCTCAAGTAAGGGACCCAAGTCCCTACCTAACAAACAACAACAACTTCCATTTAACACAAATTGCCTATCTTCATATTAGAGTCTTAGTGAATGACCCTTAACCTTTTTAGTCATCCATATTCATTACCTTAACATTATCAACCTAACCAGTTTATACTCATCTAGGCCACTTAGGATCAACCATGTATCACAACTCTAAGACTACACACCTAACAATAGCCATAACATAACATTATTACATAAAATAGTATCAATAGTCTAACAACATACTTTAAATATTAGGTAAATATGATCACACATCTTTCAAATCAACTACACAATATCAATATGAGTTCAAGTAGTGCCGACCAAGCCATGATCATCAATATTTAGAAAGTAGCTCGAAAGGCCACAGTTTAATTCCACATAGCACCAACACCAAAGGTGGACCAAACCATTAATAACATAAATGAAGTTTAATAACATCACAATAAATAAAATGGGGCAGCATACATTCATCCCTAATCAACGCTTCAATTCGTGCAAAATCAACAATTCAACAAACAAGGCCCTGACCATGACCATAACAATAGTTCCAAACAATAACATTAAAAATCAATGAATCTACATAATTGAATTCTAGATTTAACAATATAAGAACAAGTATAATCAATTGAATACAATTATTATATCATATAAAGACCATTAAGAAACTATATAACAATTCAACCACTATTAATTATATCAATAACCCAATAGTAGTCCAAATAGGGTTCATCAATTTTACATGGGTTCATAGGTAATTTATGTTTAATCATCATGCATATCAATTCATCCATCATCAATGTTTAGAAATCGTTATGCAAGAACTCATGTAGAAAACACGAAAATTAGACATTGAAACTTCAGGAAAACATCTTCAGAGTTGGGCTCCTTGATTGAAACTAAGTTTCAAGGATCAAAATCCAGACCCGAAGGAAAATTCTTGAACTTTGATGATTAATTTCCACTCAAAACGCCACACCCCGATGTTTTCTTCAATTTGGACTTCAATGGAGTGTCTTAGGTATTTTTAAGGATTTGGGGTTTTATTTGAGAAAGAAGGGGTTTTAAGGTTTTAACACTTATATAGTGAATTAAAATACCCAATAAAATCTAAAAAACCTCCAATGAATTATTAGAGAAGTGGGGTGAATTTAGTTTTTCACGCTAACTTGGCTAGCAACACCGGCACTGTGAAAAATCCCCTCGATGAATTGCCCCGATGGGGCGTCGTCCCCCACGATGGGTCGTCACTGGCCACCGTCGGTGGTTACAGTAGCTTGAAAAAACTCCTTTCCCTCCCATGTTTAAGTCCCCATAAACAACATTCTTTTATGGAGAGTCAACAGGCCTACGAGCCGTCGACTGCTCCGTCGTTTAGGGTTTGTTTGGGACTGCCATGCCAACAGTTTTGGGTCCTTCCTCAAGGACCCTTAGATGGTCCTTGGGGATAATTTTCCCGGACATTTATGACCCAAATATGATCGTCTATAATTTTAACACCTCTCCCCTGAATTTCATATAAAACAAACACATAAAACTCGATGAAACACGCCTAGACGTACAAGGTCAATTAAAGGCATATCTTTCGAACGCCTTGGACGTTCTTGGTCATTTGACCTTCAAAATTCACGAAACATTAAAAACTGACTATACATTATATATTAACTCAATTAATAACCTTAAAACATCACAAAACACACATATACACACATAGAACCCACATAAGAGAAATTTAGGTGACTTAGTCGTCGAAAGGCTTGTCGTCCCTGACGTATTGACTTCCAAAACCCTAATACTTTAGTAAGCCTTATACAATATGACACATTAGGACTTTAGAAAAGCAATACAAAATTTTAGGATCTAGCTACCCGTAAGTCATTTTCGAGAGAGAGGACTTACACCTTACACCCTCTAGTCCACATGTGACGCTCAAATTGCTATCTTGGCCCATCAAGAAAAAAATTATAGAACCTCCTTGGGTTACATAAACTCGATTTACACCTCCTTATTAGTCATGTACTCTATGAATGAGCTACACTTCACTACTATACAGTAAAAGTTAGAATAAATACTTTACCACTCAACCCTTCATTTGTACAACCTCTTAGATCCCTTTCTCCTAAAATATGTAAATTCTTACCAGATAATATCTCAAAACTAAAAATCATCCACCTCTTGTTGTCACTATTTTTTACCACGACTTATCATCTCAAATTCAAGATTAATGTTTATTTACTTCCTTTGGATATCAACATGATTGCTCTCTTACTATACTAACTTGCAACTACTAGATAAAAATTAAGAAACATACGCCTACTAAGACCTCATGAAAAGTAGTCAATATTTACCTCTTAGACTTCATACTTACAATTTACCGCCACACTTCCTTTCATAATTTATGTTTTTTTACCCATTCGCTATATCATTGCCTATTTAGTGCTATAACCCTCTAATATTATGTGTTCTCCCTTAAGAATCATAAGCCTCACTTAGATCTATAATCTTATGAATACTCTATTCTTTAATTCAACAACTATACTTCACCTTCACTAACACAATGTTTAATTGAAATAAACTTTAGGTTAAAGTATATTCTAACCTCATCCATATTGTAATTAGTAACTCCACTCTCCCTTCTTTCATGGCGAAATCTACAGAAGAAGAAAACTCCATCACTTCAGTTACCGATAGGTAAAAATCATCATTAATCAGTTAACGGGTGTGATGACTACAAAACATCTTATCTCATCAGGATAATTCTTTTTCTAGAGTACTATACCTCAGCATATATTGTTCTAAATAGTTGTCACCTTACGCTATCTTATAACATTGTAAATCATAGAATATCTTAAAGTCAAAACACTACCATGGTCTAAGCATACTTCCTCATAAAGGTCTCAACTGAAACGAGGTTTAGGAAAAAGAGTGTAGGAATACATCTCGCTTTTAGCTCAAACATGCAATGCATATGATTTAAAAGTGCATTATTTCGAATCTCAAACTTAATTCATCCAGGGTTCTTCAAAGCCTCTCCTAGGTCTTCTTGGGAATTAATAAGACTTTTTGCGAAGAGTAACATCCATAAAGTGCTAGATTACTTTTAAACTACCCTGAGTATGAGGGGTAGTCGAACAGATAAGAGGAGCGCACGAGTTAGAGTAAGTTCTTATGACACAGCTCAACTATGATTTAGAGTAAGAAATAAAGGAAACTTTTCTTAAATGTCTATAGTCCCTCATTTATACAAGTGGAGCTCTCACAACCATAAACAAGATCCTATTGACGGCTTCATAGAAACCTTAGGACATTTGAACCCTGTTCTCTAATATCAAGTTTGTCATGACCTGGGCCTACACCTTGGATGTGTCCGACACTCAAGAACCATTGATGGTCCTGTAATGCCCCGGAAACTAGTAAGTTGAGCTAGAGAGTTCTAGAGGTTTTTGTCATAGTTTTGTAGTGTGGTTTGAGGGTTAAAACTCATAGAAATTACTCTCGTACTTAGTATGGAGGTTTGAGGGTTAGGGCATCAAGGTACAACCCCCCAGGACCACCTAAGGGGTCCTTGGTAGGACCCCCAAAACAGCCTCAAATCTGTAAATGTCGGCACCTATGTTTGGCCACCTACGGCCTGTAGGTGGACCCACGCCCGTAGGTGGGGGTTGTGGGTCAAAACCTGTAAGGTTAAGCCTCAAACAACACCTACGGAGGTGCAGTACTGTAACGTCCCTAAAATGAACTAGGTGAAACTAGAGCCAAACATGTGCGTGATGATGGTTTTAAGTCCTTAAATATTTAATTATGTTATTTATAGGCAATGTCAAAAGTTTGATGATGTTTGGAGGTCAAACGTCCAAGAACGTCCATGACGTTCAAAAGTTGTCTTGAAATGTGCTTGTGTGCCTTAGTGTGTTTTGGCATATTTATGTGTTTTTTGGTTGAAATTGATAGTAAAAGTTCCTAAGACCAGATGACCATGTATAAGGTTTTAACTTCCAGGTACGACTCCACCTAGGACCGACGAGGGGCCCTATAAGAGGCCCCCAAAACTTCAGCAGAATCTGCCAAATACTTCCCAATCTACGACTCCTATCCTATGGACCATCGTCCTAGTGATGCCCCGTCATTTGGGGGTGTAGCTCCACCGTTAGTGGTGGGAGTTTAACCCCCAAGATTGAGCCTATGATTCAATTGACACCCCAGCAGGACGGGCCGTCGATCATTTGACGCCTAGTAGCTAGGGGTCATTGATTGGCATGTGTGAAAAGCTGTCAAAAATTCTACCAAGCTTGGGGTGCTTTCTTAAATTCCCCCTAAGTCTTTTGTGAGCCATGGATGATTATTTTAGGGTCTTTAGGGTATTTAAATTTGGTTTAAAGTCCTAGACCTATACAAGACCTCATTTTCAAATATTCAAAACCCCTCCCTCAAGAAAGAACTCTCTCAAACTCTATAGAAGCTAGAACCCAAGAAGGGAAAAAGGTGAAGGTTGTGGACGTTTTATTAATCAAATTTTCGTGGATTACTTCTCATTGAGGTATGGTAGTTTATCCTTGAACTTTCTTTCATTCAAGGAGTCACTTCAAAGAGATTTCAAAAAAGATTTGCAAACTTAAACTTCTTCTATGCCTTTGACTCTTAATCGACCCTCTTAGCCTGACCTGTTTTAACTGATTAACTCTGTTTTATTTGTCACTTTTTAGTTTCATTTGAATCGATGAATTGTCAGAATCCTCAATACCCCATACTTATATGCATTTTTCCCACTTTTAAGATGCTTAGGAACGGTTTAAAATCACCATGACTTAGCTAATGTTTAGGCCATGGGTTCTTTAAATAGCTTATAATTGTGATTTGGATACTTGCCTTATATGGCCATTTTTATGATGCCTTATGGAGAATTTGAGAAAAGAAAGGTGGTGAAGCTTGGATGAATGGTAATTTTTTTATATTGTTAGGTTCTTATTGTGAAATGCTCTTGAGTGGTATGGTCCACCTTTGGTGGCGGTGTTTACTTGAAGTATATGGATATGTATTTATGTGTGAATTGTGAGTATGGCCATGCCGACTTGATAATGTGAAGCTAAAGTGATAGTGAATGAAGATTATTGTTATTAGATTTTATGAAGCTTGAATTTATGTTTGTCAGAGATTAATGTCTAAGTGGAACTATAGCATTGTGAAGCATGCTATGTGTGCACTCTGATGACTGAAGGTGGTAGCTGTTTCACGTCAATTTTATGAAATGATGCATTATGTAACCACGGTTCACATGTACTCACACACACACTTTGAATGAATGATGATTAATGAATGTGATGAGGTATTTAGGGGACACTCTCGTGAGTAGAGATGAACGTGTCTAGACCATCGCATTGTTCCTATAGTAAGAAGAAGGGGGAGTTTTAGGGATGAACACTCTTCATGAGTATGAGGATAAAGTTTTTAGTATCAACCTCACTATTCCCAGAGCTATCTAATATAGGTGGCGATGACCCTCTTCCTGAGTTGAGATGTAGTGGAGTGGTCCAATTTTTATACTCCTTAACCTTAGTAATGAATGGGTAAGACTCCAGTGGTGTATTATGCTAACAACCGAGAGATTTGAAAAGGGGTATAGTTTACACTTCGTGAGTTGAGATGTTTTGTACCCAAGTACCTCTTAATATGAGTACTCCTCGTTATTAAGATGAGTTACTTAGAAGAAACTCTTATCCCTTAACAGTGCACCGCGCATAAGAGTAGCCATTGGAGAATCCATGTAAATCTCAAGATGGCCCTACCCTAGGCAAGTGGGATCCCTCATTTGCTAGGGGTATACCAGTATTCCATGTCTAGTTCATTCACATGGGTGTATGTCATTTAAAAGCTATTCCCCACAAAAGAATGTAATGAACTATTTCTCCTAAAGAGCGTACTACTTAGGGTAGGTGGTGTGTATGGGACGCTACTTATCCATTGCACGAGTATGGCACTTGAAAGGGAGTGCTGGTGTGCTTTATAATGCGCAATGTATTAAATATCATTTTTGTAACGTTTGAATGAAGTTAATGTATTTAGTGTCTAATTTCAAAAAGACAGAATGTTAAGGTTTGTCTTGTAAATGATGAATTTTATATGCAATGATGAATGGGGTATGCTTAATCTTATGGAATCCCAAGGAGCACTTGGTGGGAGTATTAGTAATGGGATACCTATTATACACATTGCACATTGTATCATTGGAAGATGTTTTCAATTGATTATTGGTTTTAAAAAGTTTTACAAGTTTCCATACTTTTTTATTAATCTTCTGTTCTGATAATGTTAAGGGTTTATATCGGAACCTCTTAGGGTCAGTAACGTCACATGTTACGCTATGAGAGGGGGTACCCTTGGGTCTGATAGGCCTAAGCGCACCCTGATCCTTGTTGACTCTAAGCGGAAGACTAACTTGAGCTTACATAAGCATCAAATGGAATGAAACGTTTAATAATAGTTTACAGAATTTAAAAACTTTGCTGAATATACTAAGTATGAAAATAGGTTTTAAATTAAAAAAATTGAAACTGAAAGACTCTCCAATACTATCTATCAATGAAAACTCTACTATTAAGAAAGGATGCCGGGAAACCAAGCACAACACCTCAAAACTACTAACTGGAAAGTAATTGTGAAGTCCTATGGAATATAAGGAGGCCTACCAAAGCTAAGAGAGGTGTAGAGTGATCTCAACGAAGCGCCTCTTTATAATCATGAAAGCCTATATGTGCATAATAAAAGGATGCAGGTCGAATGACATTACTACATGAACTGTACGAGTACGATATATGGCTGAGTAAACAAATAACTGAACTGAATGACCGAAAGCAACTCAAATGAATCAATACATGAACATGAAATGAAAACCATTTAAGGTTTACAATAAAATATACAATGAAAGCAACATAAAAATAATATACTTTTACTTGGTGGTGCGAATTCTGCCTCTAACCGACACACTTTACCATGAGCCTAGAAATGATACAACCTTTCACCTCCGTTCTAGGGCCATCCTATACTTTGCGGGTTGTATCTGATGATCTCATGACAGGGATCCATATAATTTAGTCCAATTAGTGGATTTACATGAGAATCATGCTATCCTAATCCGAACGCGTTCTGCGTATTTATAGGACTTCTGAATTATAAACCCAACATCGGTACTCTATACTATTCCCAAATAATTAATATCAACTTTGTGCTCAATTCCCCTTAAAAAAATGACGTTCTTACATTACCTTGAAATATTTTTTCAAAACATGAGGCCACGTTTGCCTTCTTGTAAATCATGTACTTATATATAATATCTAAATTCTATATATATCTATCTATATATATATATATATATATATCATATCCTAATACCTTATTAGTATATCTCTATCCTCTCTAATATATATATATAATATATTTATCCTTCGATCTAATCTATCTAGTTATCTCTCTTCTCCATCTATCTCTCTCTCTCTACTCTCTCTCTAGATACCCTAGAACTTCTTATACTTTATGAAATAGACCTTTAAACATTCGCAAAACTCATTTGTACTTCCTCAAAAACTCAATTTAAAATTCTAGTGTTGACTTTGAAAAAACTTCTCAAGATTTATAACTCAAAATAGGGTTCATGCTGAATTATAGACAAAAAAATTAAACTCAAGGATATTAATTAAAAAAATAGAAACTCAATACTTAGTAATTGAATTTCAAAAGAACACAGGAATTCAAGAACTCAAAATCAATTATCTCAAGAATACCCAAATCTAAGGGCAAAATCCTAGATTTTTCTTTTACTAATATGAAAGTAGATGTAGGGCGTGAGGATAAAGTAGTCCAATACTATGATAGCCTTTCATACCTGAAAGAACAAGGTTTTTGAGTAATCTTGAAATTTTTTGAAGAAGAACTTTATTAGAGGCCTTGAAACCCAAACTGTGAGGTAAACCAATCAAGAAACCTTTCTCAGAGATTCATTGGAATTAGTTTTCTTGAATATCTATGGTCAGATTTTGATTTTTCATTAGTGATTTCTAATTGTTAAGGAGGAATTTTAGGTTGGGAAGAACAAAACTGGAACAAGATGGACAAACTTTTTTTTCCCTCCTTAGGGTTTGGGCACTATGGTTGAGAGAGAAGGAATGGAGTGATTTTGTTTAAGACCTTATTTAGTCAATAATAAATTCGTTTAGTGTTTTATTAGAGGAAAAAATACAAAGATGACCCTTTTTAATAGTTTCCCATCCCCTTATGCTATAGTGTCACAACACTATATCAAGATTACTAAAATGGTCATAACTTTAGCTTACAATAAAATTTGAACGTGAACTTGGTAGTGTTGGAAATTAAATTCAAATACATTTAACTTAAGAGGTTATGATCTACATAAGTTTTTATATTCTAAGAGATATGGTTGGTTGAAGTTGACCTTTATAAAATCTTGTGTCAACACTTAATCGACAAGGAAATTTTTAACTCAACATTGTGCTAGAAGTTTCTAGTAACCTTAATTGATATCTAAAATCATTTCCGCATTAAAGAATCTATCTTTACACATATGAGGAATTTACGAATCACTTCATACGATCTTACATGTAAATGGAGTATGATTTGATTCTTAACTTAGAAATTTTTGGTGTGCTACACCCTGACTTTCACCATAGATTTGACACTCAAACTAGGACCAAATATCGACACTCAAACTAGGACCAAATATCGACACTTGAATCTGCAGATTACTATGATTAATAACTTCGAATCTAATCCCTGACTATCGCTTCGGGAACCTAGATTTTCGTTAAGGACCCGCTCACTCAATTCTGACCCAAATTTTGATTTTCCAATCAAACTTTGACCCTGCCCTTCGAATCGAGAATGTGGACCAACCCCCCTTGAAACCAAACTTTCCCGCCTTAAGGGGGGTTAACAGGGCCGCACTCTCCACTGGAGGGGGGTGGAGAGTCGTGTTTTTAAACACCTTTGTGGAAGGAGTGAGGACATGGTAGAAAGTTGGGATTACAAAACTAAAATTTATAAACATTTGAAAAACAAAATATTAATCCGGGGGTGAGGGTGAGAGGGTGTCATGATCCAAAAATGATTGTATGGCTCTCGTCTTATCTCACCAAGACAAGTCAGCCAAAACCCAAAGGTAACATTAATATGCGCACTATGACAAAAAAATCTTTTAGCAGAAATAAACACATTAATAAAGAATTCTACGATATTTACCGACATTAGTTAAGAATCATTAGATCCAATATAGATAAAGACTTTAGGGACATATGCCCAGAATGCTAATTGCTGGTAAAAATACATATTAGCGGCAATTGAGTTATTATCGTTAATTTATTATAGCTAAAGATCATTTTTATATAGTGGTAGAAAGATGAAAGTTTAACACCAATACTAAAGCGGAATACAAAGTCAACTTAATTAAACCCTAATAAGTAATTGTTACGTGCATAAGCCTTTAATGTATTACTATAGATTTGAATGGAAAACAAGAGTCTCAAATGATGTTGTCACTAAAGAGGACAAGACCATAAATATGAGTAAGATGGTCTTCTAAGATGACAAATAACTACCTTACAGATCTCCACAGGTTGCTCCGAACAAGAAAAAAAGAAAGAGTATCACGAAAATCCAGGATCATAACCTACACAAATATAAAGGAAATAGAGTAATACAAACAACACGGTAATCAACAAACAAACTCCCAAGTGCAAATCCAAGAATATAGAATACAATAAAATTCTATGCAATGCAAAGTATGATGATGCATGTCCGACCTAGCGATACACACATTATCTCTCAGTTCGGGACCCAAGTGGGACTAATAAACATGCACCCCATTGCAACATGAAACATGACACTCGATAAAAGAATCTATCGCGGTGTATGAAACGTTTCTCAAATCATAATATTTGTCGCAGCTCGCGACTCATCCTTTGAAATAGTACATTCTCTTTTATCTCTTATTCTTCCTCAATTAACATAACACTTGTCACAACTATGTCTTAGAATCAATGCAAATGACATGTTCACACAATTAGAGAGGAGATGACCATTCTCATATTAGTTCACAATTCACAACACAATTGTGATACAACATCAATAATGAATAATTTTTTTTTCCAATCTCGACCCATGAATATATAATCAAGTTACCTTTTATTAGCCCTTTTCCTTAGTATGATGATATCATATGACTAAGTCAATCCATCATCAAGTTCCATTACTACCCGATATATACCACAAGGAAATACACAATTCCATACACTTAACTAGGGTCGATAAATCCACTTGCCTCAATTAATCAAACAATCACTTCGGGACTTGAGCATCCCCCTTCTACTAGGCCTCCAAATCAATGCAATCTATCCAAATAAGTAATTACAATAAGATTTAGAAACTAACAACATAAAAAAAAACCACACAAATCTATAATCAAACTCCTATTCTTGATGCCAATTAATTTTCTAGTCTCATATTTCTTAAATTTCAAGTAAATGAGAGGATAAAGAATGACAAATGCATTACTATTTGGTTACCAACAAGGGTTGTGGTGGAGTGGTAATTACTTCTTCATCCTTAACCAAAAGGTTTCGGTTTCGATCCCCCTTGGATATTGAGTCACCTTTGTTATGGAGCGCTTTACCCTCCAATGTGGGACTTTTTGATGCGAATCTAGATTTAGTCGGGCTCTAATGTGGACACAAACACTGAGTGGGAAATCAAGAAAAATTAACTATTTTTGATCGGTAAGTCGCGAGCCACATTGATATCCTTGGATTAGTTCACGAGTCCAAATGAATATTAATAATAAATCGGAACTTCACATTCAGCACAATATTATTGGATCCAGAGTTCACACGTTTTTAACATTAATAATTATGAAATAAAAATATAATAAACTCACTTATGTACCCAGCTCAAAAACCCTATTTACTCATAGGGTGGTACGGATTTTGATTCCTTATGTGATTTTTGATATTGTCCCGATTCATTCTGTACTGTTTCCTTTCTTCGTTTATGGTTTTCACTTGTTCATGTTGTTGTTTTCCACCTACTAACACTATAAGTTGACCCTCGACTTGTCTTTTCTTAATCTTTTTTTGGAGTACAAAACGATATACCAGCGCTTTGACCCTCACCCTCAGCCTAGACAAGTCTCTAGAACTAAATTTCAGGGTGAGATACTCTTCTAGCTTTTTTGTTGGATTCTCCTCGGCCATGGCAATGATGTTTCTTAGATTTTGGGGGGGGGGGGACATAAATTATTTTAATTTATTCCTACTTTACTTCGTTGTTTTTTACTCTTAGACTTAGTAATTGGAGATTAGATTTCCTTGATGTGATGAGTTTCATGTTTTGTAAAATGATATTTAATAAGATTTGAGTTTCCGCATTATTCTTGTATTTCATAAGTTGGGGTAAAATTTTTTTGGTTCGTTCACCTATGAGGTTAAGTGTGGATGTCACTCTTGACTCGTTTTAAGTCATGATAAACGCAAACTTCAAGTGGCGTTACTACAAGTGATATGCACTTTTCTTTTTCTAAAATAATAGTAAATAAGTAACGAAAGGGCAATGTTTATATAGTAATAACTATTTAGAAGCAAACTTCCTGACAATCTAAATAACATAGGTAGTAGTAATATATAAAGTCATTCTTTTGTCTTGATCATCAAAAAATTAAATTGTGACAGTTTTGATTTAACGTTTCAACTACACCTCATCCTAGTGTGAAAAATCATGAGTCAATAAAAACACATAAGAGTTAGGGGTCTAAACCAACAGTAAGCAACCACGTCTTCAATTCAAGTAGAAGTGTGCAACGTGGTCTAATAATGTAGAAACAAAATTATGACGAACATGTAAACAAGTCTAGGGTTGGCAACGAATGTCAGATTGGGGCTCTGGTGGTTTTGGTTTTGCAATTATTAGCTACAACACAATCAAAAGAAGAGAAAATAACAATGTAGAGAGGGATACTACTGGATGTGTTCGATTACAGGCAAATTTAACTATATGGGTAATTGAAATTACTAATGAATAGCTAAATATTAATGGATAGGGTAGACTATGATTGAAATAGTTTTTTCTCGAAAAACTATCACGTTTCAAGTGATTTCTTTCTAACATCAACAAGCACAACAAATAAGAGCAACCCAAAACTTAATTCATCTACTATTTCGAGCTACATAGGTAGGATTGGGTTTAGGAAACGGTAAATCCATATCCACTTAGTACTTACAATCATCAATTGAAAGCTTTGGTTCCAAAACCTCTCTCTCTAGCAAACTAAGAACACACAATTAGAACTGCATTTGCAACTACAATTCATAAATTAAAATACATCTATCAATTAAAACCCAATTCAAATAAGCATGTAAATCAGTAATTAACAAAACTTATGCTAATTCAACCCGTAATCACAGTCCAAGAATTGGGATTTTAGCCAAACATCATAAAAAAGGTAGAAAGTTACCAACTCAATTAGCCATCAATTGGGTAATAGTCTCTAAGCCTTTACAATGTTCCAAAATTGTTAAGTTCAAAAAGCCAAATTGAAATCCTCAAGAAATATACAATATGCACTCAGAGAAAACATTAACTCTAGAATAGGAACTGCAATATCTGGGTGAGAACTCCCAGAAATTCCTTTTAAAATCCATTTTATAGTTTCCCAAATTTATCTTGAAACTCCAATCGGTGGATTAAGTCGGGCTCGTCGAATGGATCGGCGATCTTCCTTTACTCTCTTACATCGCCCTTTTGCATTGGTTCTCAACATCCCAAGTCCTCAAATTTTAGGTGATCCAGTGTGTTCTTGAGGAATTGATCACCGATTCACCGAATGCTCATTTCTGTCTTCGACCCAGGGCTGGCACACTGGAACATTAAGAGAACTAAAGAGCCATGTGATCCCCAGGATTTTCTTTTCTCCACTTCTTCAACTTGTTTTGGACCTTGTTGCCTAGTAGCGTCCTTTCCTTGATCCTTAGCTCATATACTTGAAAATCAATGCTTTAACATTAATTTATAGATTAAATTAGGAATTTGAGAACACTAGAACAATCAAAACAAAGACCTAACGATTTCAAATCTTGGATTTATTAACACCCTAACTAAAAATGTTGGTTGTCCTCAAATAAAACTCAAGATCGGCAGTTCAATAAGGATGTCTTATATAGTGTTTCATTAGAATCAACATAAATGACCACAAAACTACACATACAATGTTCAATTGTACACTCAAAGATTCAATTTGCTCACCATTGTCAAGGTTAGTCAAGTTCACAATACTTGCTTCAAATGCAAGTTCAGCTCAACAAAGGTACTAAAATGCCCTCAAACCAAAAATGATTCCACATTCGCACAAAATTCTTCAACAATATAAAGTCCCAGAATCACATACAACTCTCACACTCAAAAGGACGAACACATGCATGACTCCACCCATAGGCTTGCCCATATTTTCCAATCAACATTCGCTTCAGCTCACTAAAGATCACAAAGGTCTTTTAAGGCTTGTTACATGGATGAGTGTAAAGGTATGATCATGTAGGCTTAATGGTTTCTACCTTCATAAAGTATGGACTGAAAATCACTCTTTCTACATCTCCTTCACATTGAAACAAGTTCAAACTCCATCACCAGGGTCATTGAGTTAAAACTAGAGATGATCACATCAGATACCCTTTTGTCATATTTCACTATCACCACGTTTATTCACAATTTGCTCTTTTTCAGTCTCTTTTTTTCTTTCTTCTTTTATTCTTCTTTTTTTTTTAATCTAGAGGGGTTCCATATTTTCCCAAACAGTTCACAGAGGGGGAGTTATTCACACTTCTTGACTTTCCTTCTTTTTCACCACACTTGGCCTAAGTTGGCTATTCAAACAAACCAACACTTCATGAAGATTATGGGTGAATGGATAAAGAGGTCATAGTATCTCAAGTCTCTTCTAAGAAAAGGATAGGCTCATTACGTGCCAAAACAAGATTCACACTTCTCACAAGGGTGGACAAAAAAGAGGTATATTATCAAATTTGTTCATTCTTCAAAATTCTTGTCTAAGATCATTTCAATTGTTCACTTCACTTAATCAACCGGACCAACGGGGCAAGTTCTAGGTGTCATCAAATACAATGTTCAAGACAATCTCACCAAACAAGGCATTGTTACCAATATGAAACAAGACTCCGCACTTTCTTGCTAGCGTGTAGTGTTCATTACAAGAGATTCATTTGACAATCGAATAGTCAAAACGAGATGATAAAAGTTCACATATTCCCTATGTAACTTAGTTTGACTCATCGTTCAATTAAAAATACCTTTAAATTCATTAATATTGATCACGACACTTCAAATTTGTACAAGAACAACCACAATCATACACACAAGATATGATAAAATTTTACATATTTGATTGCAAAAACCCACTTTTCAATTCAAACTAATGATTCCACAAGCTAAGAACAACCGCAAATAACCGACAATCAAAGATCATATAAACCATAGAGGCTCAAAACCTAAAAAACATCATCAGATATAACGAAACTATCCACAAGAGCAATCGCAAGTAGGTAGTAAAACGTGACGTACCATCGTAAGCCATGAAGGTCCGTTCGGTCAGTTTCGTCATGAATACGAGAAGTAATCCCCAATACCCATACTTCAAGAGTTCAAGTGTTTTTGAAACGGAGACCCTCGACGGACCGTTGTGTGCGCCTGTAAACGATCCGTCATACACCTGCCGGTGAGGGTAATGAAGAGTAGCAGCAGAAGAAAATTGACCAGAATTAGATGAGGAATCCATTACCGCACGTTCTGACCACGACGATCCGTCGCTAGTCCTTTGACCCATCGCGTTTTTGAAGATTCTAGCAAATCGAGTCCTTGTTTAATTAGGTTTTATTTTCTAGAAATAGTTTTTTGAAAACCTCGTTTTTGAGGTTAGACTGTATTATTAGTTTAGACTCTTGATTATGTTAGACTCTGGATTATTGGTCATGCCCTTATTATTGTTAGATTTTTGATTATCTGAGACTTTTATCATTGATTGTTGGTGATTTTTTGTTGATTAAATTCAAGCGTCAACTTAACTTTCAAATTTACTCTCTCTTGAAGTAAGTACAATGAATTCTTATATCATATATTTTGAATAATTGTATTGTATCACTATTGGTAACCAACACCATTAACTAGGGTTGTGGTAACCTAGGCAAATAATGAGGTAAAACCTAACTAAAATAACCATTCTAGAATAATTGTGTCTTGCATGTTTGATAATTTTTTTCGCATAGAAGTCTTTTTAACGGAATTGGCCCACGTTAAACTCGCCTTAGCTACTGGCCGACCACTGAGTAGATAATAGGGAAAAGAATGTAATCACCACTCGATTTTAGTGTATACTATCTAATAGCTAGTATTGATTGTTTCGAGGTACTAACTTAGCCAAATAGGAATACATGCTTAATTATGAAGGTAAAAATAAGGGGTTAGTATGCACACACTATCCGGACCATGTGTCGAGTTGACCAGTTTCCTAGATGCCGACCCATGGATTTAGAATACATAACTTATCACTTGCCTGCAAGATACAGGAAAGATTGTTATAGTTAGACCCTTATCAAGTTATGAACCCTTTTGGGGACACGTAAACCTAGTTACTTTCTTAATTAATTAACTCCACATTCGAAACTGTTAGTGTCTCTTTCAATTTCGCTGTTATTTTCATTTACATTAGAATAGAAAACACCCCTTTTAATCATTTTTTGCTTCCAAGGAGTAATTGACTGAACATAGTAAATAGATTGAAGTTCTGTCTAAACTATTTTCCCTTCCTCGTGGGAACATCCCAACCTCACTAGTTGGGTGTCATTTATTGACACGACCGCTGTTACTTCTTATTTGAAGCAGTAAGTTGAGCGTATCAAATTTTGGCGCCGTGCGGGGTACAGTAGCCTTTTAGATTAACTTAAACTTATTACTATAGTTTAGTTGAATATGTTCTTGTATTTTACTGTTGTTTTATTATTTGTGATTCGTGTATAACACCCTCCTTGTATGTCCAATACACGAGAGAAGAGAACCCTTGTTGTTTCCGACGATCACGAATTAGACGTGACACTACGCAACATGAATAGAAACTTGGGGAATAAATTATGATGATCCAAACCAGAACATCCCGCTCCAGTTGATGTTCATGGTCGTTGTTACCCTATGCTGCTCCGGGTGAACACCACAGGGAGCAAAAATCCGTTTCCACGGCCCCACCATACTACAGAGGCTATGACACACTGCAGACTCCGATGGGTCCCTTGTCTTGCCTCCTCACCACGCGTCACACCCCTGCGTGGTAACTAGTACCTATGCAAATTCTCACTACTGCCAGAGGTTTGTTTTTCAGGGCACCTCTTAGGACCCCACATGCCCATATCAAAAGCTAAGGTACGGGTAGTGTTTACAAACTGTGTAGGGAGGCCTGACTTTGACTTTGGATGTAATAGGTCTTTAAGTGTTTCCTCTCTCACTTGACGGGAGAGCTGCTATATGGTTTTTCACTGAGGCTCCCGTACACTCCTTTCACTTGGAACCAACTAAGGGATAATTTTCTTTAGCACGCTACTTCTCCGGTCTCCAAGAAACTAAACCACAAAGACAAGTGAACAACTTTTTTGGCACTACCAGGAGATTCAATTGTGTTCTTGGGATAGATTCACCTCGTTCTTGAGAGCATTCCCCAATCCCCGATAGATATGAGTCACTGAAGGAATACTTCTATCAGGGGACACAGGATGATAATAATAAAGCGGTGTGGACACTATAGCGGTTGATCTTATGGGGATGTCCTTATGCTGAGATTGCAAAAATTAGAGAAAATCTCCCTAAATAATAAAGCTTGGAGTACTAGAAGTCAAATACCGGAGAAATAAACCTTCGCAGTGCGTCCACTCACAACCCACATCCACAATGAGATTCGTGAAATATGGCTAATATTGAGAACTGAGCGTGGGTTGGTCAAAACAATATCACGGGGTGTAGAAAATAATGCCCGTTAATTACTTGCCTAAACCACACCCCCTATGATGATGGCTATTATGGGGGACTCCTATGCATTAAATGAGAATACAAGGGGTTTTTCCTATCGAGCGCACCAAGGCTCAAATCATAAATTGTGCGCCAAGGTCCAAGGGAACCAAGTTCGGATCTATGGTACTATAATCGTGAGGGCATTATATGTCCAGATGGAAACTACACCACTACAAACTTTAACAGGGGTAACGACGTAACAAAATGTTAGGTAATGGCCCTATGTCGCCTCCTCAAAATTGTGAAGTACTCTAGGGTAAAAATTTTGGGTGGAGAGAGTATGGCGCGAGTTAAGGATTGTTGCACAAATGATGAGGGGGAGGTTCTATGCTAGTGTATCACATTAAAGAGTTAAGTTGTGATTTTAGCAGGTATTGGGCAAAAAGTCGATACACATGCAATATCGGGATTAGCACATCGAGTTGCCAAATGGCCCATTAATCTGCGACTGTGAACACAACACGCACGGGCACTCTTCCTAGCAACATTGTCCAAAATCCAAAATGATGCACATTGTATGACAATCACTACTCGTGGGGGTAATCCAAACCATTGACCCACCTCTTGTGCCGTCTAATGAGGAAGAAGTAGAAGGATTAGTATAAAAGGTGGTAAGTGGGGTAGTGGTGAAGCAAAAGAGAGCAATGAAAATTATTGCACAAGTCCCTAGTTAAGGTAATTCCCATGCCGATACGACCACCACCCTTCCCTCAAGAGATTAGTAAAAAAAGACCGAGGTGGTAAATCTTGCGTTTTATCCAATGCTGAAGCATCTTTCATTCATCATTTCCCTTTGGTAGAAGCTCTATAACAAATGCTCGGTTATGCCAGTTTTATGAAAGATCTGGTTCACAAGAAAAGAATCGTCATTTCGAGGATGAGTGTAAGACTCAACATTGTAATTCTATTGCTTACAATATCTCTAACAAAATAACGAAGATCCGGGTGCGTTTCACTATTCCTTGTTAAGTCGGGTCATTACATTTGCAAAGCATTATGTGGTTGGGGGCAAGCATAAATCTCAATGCATGCCCCCTCTCGATTTACAACGTTTGTGTTGGGTGACCCAACACCACACTGCTATGTCGGCTACTTATGCTGATCGACGTGGAAAGGCCTATAGGATACTCCATGATGTGCTATAAAGTGGAGTCTTCTAATTCATGGCATGATTTTGTATCTTGATTTGTGAGTCGATTTTTGACGTGTGCCCTTTGTTTCTTGAGTCCATTCCTTGCTACGGTAAGCCGTAGTTGATATGGAAAAGGGGCGATGAAATTTTGGTTTAACAATGATGAAGCGACCTTCACGTGTGTAGGACATGAGGCAGGGGTGAGCCCAATCGGTATCCCGCCATATCCCACAAATGAAAAAGATGACACGTAGAATTAACATAAAAGTGCAAACAAGAGTTTATGTGGTTTGGAGATTTGGTGCTTTTAGACAATCTGGGTTGCCTTTGCACTTTACTTTTGTTCTTCCTCTCTCTTTATTCTTTCAACCCACTTTCCAGCTGTCCTTCCTCATAATAGCCCCCCCAACTCATGGCTTTGCCATGATTCAACGTACAACAATACACAAGTTGGTCAGGGCCATAAAAAGTTGTTTACTGCCTCAGCCACCCTCACCTTATGCTTTTGGCATAAGCTGATGTGCACATGTCCAGGAGGGACCGCGGGCCAACACATTAACCCAGAAAAGATCAGTGGGTGAAAAAGAAAGGTCTATTTACGATCAATCTTTGATCAAGAAGGTAAATTTGCATTTGGTTTGCCTTTTATTTTTAGGTAAAAAAAGGGGCTTCTTGAATAATGGCCTGTGATCCTTTCCTAAATTGTCTAATACAAACTTACTTTGAGCAGGACTAACCAGGAGTTCTAACTCAAGTACAAATAGTGGACTATTCAAATCTTCCTCACACTCACGCTCTCATCACCTACCAGAGTATCAGACAACTAGTTCGAATTTTAGACTTAGGGTCCATCCAGTAGTGTACCTCGATGTCATGCTTAGAGCACACATTTATCAATTACTACCTAGTCCATGCATCATTTTCATTTATATCAGAATATCATTTTAGCCATCATGCTCCAGAATTAAACTATGTACACACAGATATAGACATCCGGTTCCACAGAAAAAGTAATCATCTTTTCGGGAAAAGAACACAGGCAAAAAACCCCAAAGAGTAAGTGAATTGGGATACTCATATTTTCACACCTAGCACTCACTTCCATTTACCCCCACCCCCAAAAAAAACTGCAAATTGTTCCGCCAAGCCATAAAAAAATTTAAATACTAGAGTGGGGAGAGTTGAATCCAACCTAGGGCGCGAAAGCGCCGACGATCAGAAGCGGTGGGTCCGGTTCCTCGGACCCCCTACCTCCCTTGTAATCTGGCACACTCAGTGGTGCCCTCCAGATCAACAACACTATCAGCAAGTGCCGCCTCTATCATCCACATCTGGAGCTCGAACGCCCTAGCATGCTAACTCTTCTGCTTCTCACCTTACGCGCCTCCTCCTCAGCAATCTATGCTCTCCTCTCCTCGCAGGCCCATCCATCTCAACGACGCTCCCCTTTTTTTTTCCCCTTTTATTTCCGTGCTCCGTCCCTCTTCCTCCTCTTCTACCCCTCCGCCTCTTGTCATGCTCTCGAGGGGGAGTTGTGGGAATGTCGAAGGGCGAATAGGGCCGCCATCAATGTGTCTTCAGCAGGCTCTGCAGAAGGGGCCTCATACTCAGTCACCCTAACCTCTAATATCGTTCAAATCTGCTAGAAGACTGTCGACAATCACGAAGATCGACACATCCACCGAGGGGCTGGTCGGATAGCACTCGCAACTCAAAGCGTTCCAAGCGCTGAGAACATCACAATCTTCCGTTCTGGGTGCTGGACCATTCTCCGCTCCAAGCGCTCTTCTGCCTCAGCATAGACTTTGCTTCTGCCTCCAAGGCTGGATATACTGGCAGAAGTTGCCATTGTGCCTCTAATTTTTTTGGAACGTACCCCGGGGAGCGGGACATGAGCATGAGAAAGTTGGCTGAGGCGAGAGGATCTCGTGGCAGTGCTCTGACCCGAATAGACTCGACCGGTGTATGTCATGGAAGCCGCCTGCGTCAGCCTTGTCGGGTCTGTGCTACATTCTCAGCCATATTGTCACCAAGAGGAGGCACTCTGGCACGGGGCCCCGCATGCGTAGAGCCAACTCATTGCCTCATGCCCTGATGAGGCCGTATCAACCTGTGCCAGCTGGGTCTTGAGTTGATCAACGTGCCAATAGGCACATACCGGCAAACCTGCATATGAAAAATATCATGGCACGGGGGGAAGGGTAATATTTTGACTTTAAAAAAAAGCCTCTTGTGGCATGACGCGCCTATAGAAGCCTGCAAATCCACCCAAACCCGCTATCCATCGCCGCCATCAGTTCTTCTGCTCGATCCCATGTGACGATATTATCACGGCTGTGGGGGAAAGGCAGTGCGAATAATCACACCACACAAAAACTTCTCCGTGAAAGTCAGGTTGGGCCTTCTTGATGGCCCCCTTCCTCAGTCACCAGTCGGCACCCTATCCACAACGACCAGTGCATGGCCATCCACCCTGGTGGTCTCTCTCACGATGGCTCACGCAGAAATTGGCCATCTTTGACATTGCCATCGGTAGTCAACTCGGCCAGGAGAGGGGTCCAAATTAGCATCACCATGGCATCACTGTTTAGAAACCGGCGGATATCAGGAAATGCGATTCAACCGGACGCCACTTAACTCGACCTGCTCTAGTGGGGCCTGTTTGGCGGGGCAGCCCGCCTATCAATCTGCGATCGGAGAGTCGCTACGTAGGATCGTTAGAACTCTCGGCCAGCTCTTCACTATAATGTCCCAATTACGTGCTTCCATTCCCAGTCGATGTCCTGGTTAAATATTGTTGATCTCAGGCAGCTCTCAGTAGACTTCCCGTAAAACCGCCCCTCTCCAATTAAGTGTCGCGAGTCATAACTCCTTTGTCATTCACATGAACTTGGCATCGAATATCTGAAACTGCCCATTACACGAGACCACCTGGTTTGGCCTTGTTCAGGTTACCGGGGTAGAGCACTAGCTGGTGAATCGGGTTGTCTTCTGAACTTCAGCCTCATCAGACGAGGCCGACGCTGCAGCGGTGGCGGGTTGCGGACACCTCAGCAAATCCTGTGTTGCCTCCGACCACGAAACTCCTATGAACCCAGGCGCTCCTTCTTCATTATCTGCGCCCAGAAGTGTGGACCGTCAGTGTGCACTCCTCATCATACTGGGAGGCAGTGTCTACGTGGACGCCACCTTTTTGTGTGGCCTAGCACACTTGCAGCACGGCATGGGGTGTTAATTTCCTGGGGGGCACGTACTCGGGGTCACGCTCATCATCAGAGCCAATGACCAGGCGGGCAATAGACAGGTGGGGGCGACAGACTTTGATAGCCCGCGTGCATAGACTTGATCTTATTTGGTCCCATAGTAGATAGTACCTGTAAAGGATCAATATAGTACTATAAAGAGCAAAAACAGACACGCGAAACCACACCAAATAAAAAATAAAAAATAAATGACATTTCTATAGTGAATGTGAAACATTACGAACCAGTGGATGTTTCGTCGTGAGTACGACGGACCGTCATTAGTACGTCGTGTCTTACTTAGACTATGTTTTTATATAGAAATAAAAAAAATCCTGAAGGAAGTCTCTGACAAGTATGACGGGTAATGTGCAGGAGACCGTCACATGTACGACGGTCCGTCTGTAGTGTCCTTAGAGGACACTAAAAAAATATGGAGACACCCTAGGAGAGGGGGTCCCTTTGACCGTCATTGACGGTCCATGCAGGAGGATCGTCGAAGGTATAAAATCCGTCATAGTTTTCGCATTTGAGGACACTTAAAAAATAGAGAGATACCCTTTAGGAAAGGTCTCTGATCAACCAGAACGGTTTTTTTTTTTTTTGTTTTTTTTTTTTTTTGGTGCAGGACTGACCGTCGTAGGTATGACGGTCCGTCGCATTTGTCCGTTACAGACACTTAGAAAAAAGTGAGAGACCTTAGAATAGGTCTCTGACAACTAGAACGGTTGTGCAGGGACGAACCGTCGCATGGGCCAGTTTGTGGTTACTGGAGAAAATTGGACAGTGGAGTGTTATGCGGTTGGAACAAGACCCAAGACGGTCCTTCGTGAATACGAACGGTCCCATCTCGGTGTCTCGTTCTGTAACTCAGACAGAACTGTAGATGCCCCATTTAATCCCCTAGTACCCAATCAATATTAGTGTTTTGACCTACATTTTCTAACCCAAATAACCCTAAGTAAACTAGGCAATGCTAAGGCCTTATTTCTAGGTTGTAACACGACAATTTTGGGAATTTTTTTAAACCTAGTCAGAACAAAATTTGATAAGAATGACGTAATCAAAGAAGAACTAGACTACGACTAATTGATAAACAAAATCAATGAGTAGAATTAGAGACACATACCTCAGAATTTTGAGAAAAACAGAGGGAAAAAGGTACTTGGTGATCAGAAGACACCCACACCGACAGCAGCTCCGACTAGTAGATGAGGACTTTTAGGAATTTGAGAATTTAGGGAAAATGAATCGGTTGAAGAGGGAGATGATTTTTGGGAAGTTTTAAAGGAGTTGGAAATAGTATGAAGAAGTGAAGGATGGGGTGAAATAAGGGTTGGGGGTTTTACATTTTGAATTTTTTAAAAAAACCCCAGCCGGTCGGGTCGGGTATGCCTCATTAATGACGCGACGATCCCACGCCAATGGTCGTCTCATGTGACAATCCATCGTTGGTTCCGTTGCTTGCCCTAGTTTTAAAATAACAAAAAATACGTACCTGGCACGACGGATTATTCAGCGACGAGTCCCGTCACATTGAAATGTCTGTCGCTGTACCGTCAAGGTGCTGCTGCAACCAGTAATTTTCTGCGAATTTCCGGTGATGGTGGCTGCACTGAAAACCTTAGTAGAAATGCTACCATTACTAGAAATAAAAAATATAAGTATTGGGTTGCCTCCCAACAAGCGCCTGATTTAACGCGTGCACGACTGATTACACTTGATACTCAGCCTTCATCAAGGGTGGGTATGCCTCTATCACTTCATTCAGCCGATGCAGGTATGACCAAAATAGGGTTTATATTCGTTCTCTATTCACATTAAAAACCTCACTCCCAGCCCTCGTGGTTTTTAACTCAACTACTGCTCCATGAGGGAATACCTTGGATGATCAGTAAGGGCATCCGTTTGGAACTTGAGTTGCCCGAAGAAAGGCCACCCAATCTGTCTAAAGCACAAATCCCCAACCCATAAACTCTTTTTTTTTGGGGGGCACTTTTTTGTTCATGTCTCCTTCTGTCAATCTTGTTCTTTGTGGGATATTGCGATTACTATTGTGGCTCCCACTCACCTCAGGGTCTCTACACACGTGAAGGTCGCTTCTTCATTGTCACGAATCGCAATTTTATTG
>JAKWJA010000045.1:0-37192 GCA_027704765.1 Solanum habrochaites
CACCGTATGCAGTCTCTTCGTCTACAATGAGCGACACCCCTTTGCCGATATCCCCACTTCCGCAGCCTCATTGGGGCTCGATAGTATTGTCCATTAGCGTCCTGACATCCAGTTTTCTGTCAACCGATTCCAGCGCATTCATCAACCAAGTGAACATGATTACCATTGTCTAAACGCATTTCTCAGGTACATTTTTGGCACTCTTGGTCGTGGTTTACCTCATTCGACCGGGACTTGGATCTTCGGTTTTCTCAATCAGATTGGGCGAAGAATCAACAAATGACAGAAAATCTACATCGGGTTTTCTCATTTTTTTGGTCCGAACCTGATCTCCTGTGCACAAAAAAACACCCCAACGTCTCTCGGTCCTCGACTGAAGCTGAATACCGCGCCCTTGCTCTTCTTCTTCTGAACCATGTGGTCACATATATTCTTCGGCGACCTCCGCGCCACTCACACTGTTCCTACTCCTATTGTGACAACAGATCACTATCTGTGTGGCCAAGAATTCTCCTACACACCAAATGAAGCATGTTGATACCGATGTATCTTTGTTCGCGATAAGTCAGGCCTGCACATGACTGTGCAGTAGGTACCCACTGAAGAACAACCGCTGATGTCTCACCAAGACTCTCCCGAGCTGACAGCACGATTACCTCATTTCCAAACTTCCGTTCGCTTCGCTCGCTCGCTTGAGGGGGGATATAACAGATAGTATTAAATAATAGTATAAATAATAATTAGTTTTACTGTGGTACTAATTATAGTCCTATTAGGATAGTACTCTTAATCTATTCCTATTAGGATTAGTACTCCTTCCTATATCTCCCTATAGATATCTCCCATGTATTCCCTTAACACTTCAATATAATCAATATTCTTTCACTCACATCATATTATATCTTGTGACTACTTTAGCAATAAGTGATATCTTTTGAACATATTATTTGCTAAGTATATTTTAATCTTTCATTCCCTTGTGATCAATTGAAAATCTATGTAAAAATAAGAAATCTCAAATTAAACTATGAACAACAATTATAAGATTCGATTAGCCTAACATGTCAGGGAATTGAACAAGTTGCTATTGTTTTAAAATTGTCAGTTAAAAATTGGAAAATTTTTTCTTAATTTAAATTTGATTGAGAAATTCACATGCTTTCGCACCAATTCGCAGTCCCGTCTCCAACAAAATAATTATGTGTATGTATTACATGAATTATAACAGAATAGAAAATTATAGACGAAATGGTTCCGTGTTCCATCAAGCATCTAGGTATCAACTCAAAAATAACAAACAATGAATGACTCAACAAAAGTTTCTTTTCCCAGCATGATAGACATATTATGGACTCTATAATTCATGTTTTGATGATATACAAAACACAATAATCAATAGCAAATGTACCGCGGCAAAAGAAGCCAAATCGAGTCAAGATCGGTAAATGGGTCAGCCAGTAATCAAGAAAATAGAGTTATTTGTCAAGCCAAAAATAATATATTAAAGGTATAAGTTGAACAAATAATAAAACCTTAATATATTATTTACGGAAGCAAGTTTTTATAATAGATCGTACTTAAAAGGGAATCCGTGTTTAATAATCACTTCCTTACCTTATATTGATATTTTAAGGAAAAACCTTAAATATATTTATTAAGGAAATGGTTGTATATAATAAGGATTGTACGTTAACGGGAAGCCTTGTTTAATAATAATACAATCACTTCCTTACCTTATATATAAGGACTGAATGAAAAGACTCTATAAGAAGAAGAAGACTCGATGAAGAATACAACGACTTCACGCAGAGAACAAGAGAAAATTATTCCTCAAACTAAGGTCTTCAAATTGATAGGATTGCTACGGTCAAAACATTCTTGAAGTGAGAAGGTTTTTCTCTTGTATAACTATTTTTGTGTTTTTTGTTCATTATTGTAGTTTACCAGTTTTTGTACACCGGGTGGGTTGGCGCTTTGTGGGTTGAAGTGTTAGTAAGAGTTGTAACAAAGGTGGGTTTGACCTTTTGGAGGATCGATTGGAGTCAATCGAGGGAGTAGTAGAGATAAGACTTGTTTGATTATGGAGTTGTCATCATAGAAATCTTTAGTTGAATTAATAAAATGAGGTTTTTCTTCCTTGAGTGAGGAAGGTTTTTATTCAGTAAGGTGTTGTGTCCCTTTACTCTTTCTTTACTTAAAATCACTTACCGAACCTGGTTCGTGTTCTGGGTAAGGTGTCTTCAATTGTTATCAGAGCAGTCTTTTCGTTAAAGATTCACACCTTGAAAGACTCATGGCAGCACCACCACCCCAACAAGAGGTGAGCTTCACACACGACCACCACTGTTCAATGCACATATTATGGATTACAATCGTATGAATGGACCATCTTAGTGCGAAAACCCTGATCTAATGGGGAGTAGTTCTAGATGGCCCAACTCATACCTATGAAAACCGCAACTGATGGAATCACGCAAAATCCAAGGAAAGAAAAAGAAAGAGATGTTGAGACAAGCTTGCATTCAAAACAAATGCCAAGCCAAGAAAATTCTGATATGTGGCATAGGACCAGACAATACAATCGATACATCAGTCAAGTATGCAAAGCCATATTGGAAACACTCAAACAGCTCATGAGGGAACAAGCAAGCAAAAGTCAAAATTGATAACTTGAACAGGCAATTGAGCTGTTCAGGGGCAAAGGGGAACATTCAAACATGCACCCAGGTTCACCTCCATCATGAATGAGATGTATGCTTAGGAGAAATGTGGCCTACGGAAAGGCAGTAGGAACACTCTTGATGTCCTTCCTGACTTGGGAAAAGCAAAGTCGAGGCTATCACTGACGCCCGTGACGCTAGACTCACTGGGAATGATGATTCATTGGTTAATCTCTCACATCCAAAAAGAAACTTAAGAAAACAAGAAAGGAAATTGGAGGAAAAAGAAAGGAAATGAACCTGGTTCAAAAGGCTACTGCACAGATATTTTGAAGATAAAAATAATGCCTCATAACCAAAAGGTTCACTAGAATTCTAAAGAGAGGGCAGACCTTTCAAATGAAAAGCTTTTCAAAAACCATCTGAAAACACTAAAAGACCAGTTTGTCATCAAGTGTGGGAGCCCAGATCACTTCATCATTCTGGCCACTTTGGGCCTTATAGCAGAAAAAGGTAAACTTGGAAGTGGAAAGACAACAAAAAGGTCCGTTTGTCCCCTAAATCAGAAGAATGACACTCAAGAGCAATTGTCAATAAGAAGGCCTTTGCACAATGGGGTAATTCATTCTGATGAGATCTGAGATGATTGATACAGAAACCATTTCTCTTCTTCACTGAACAAGAATTATATTATGACTTTCTGCCTTGTGCCAATGTAGAGTGAGGTCGGAGGTGCGGATAGGATGGTGTTTGAAATACGAGGGGGTGCAAATTTGTGAAGAGGGTGAAAATTTTAGGTGAGTTCGGAAGGCGAGGTAGGGACGTAAGATAGTAGGGGGGTGCAGATATCGTAGGGATGGGAGAGAGAGGGTTATACGGTGAGAGATGAGCGGGGTGGGCCGTGTGAGTGAGTGGGTCAAAAATTGAAAAACATTATCTGGGCAAAAGCCGAAGTAGGGGAAGGGGTCGATACGAGCGGAGAAGTGGTTGTTAGATAGCATGAACTTATGGGCTAGCAAAGTTGTGGATGGTGTGGGTGTAGGGGTCTTGAGGAAGACAGGGTGGGGTAATTGCGGTTGGGGGGAACTGTTGATGTCCGGGAAGGATAGAAAGTGGGGCCGTTAGGATGAGGGGGTGGTGGGGGGAAAAAGAGGGACAAAATGGTGTGTGGTGATAGTGAGGGGTATTAAAAGTGCGGTGGAGCGTCAGGGAGGGGTGGTGCTATTGAGGCGTTGTCGGGGTGTACCATGGGGTTGGGCTTTTGGGAGAGAAAGCGGGGTTCGGGGGAGAAAAGTTTTCCAACCAGAAGAAAAGAAACCTGCAGATCATAAGAAACCATATAGCCTGCATGGCTGGATCAGATTCTGAAGATGAGGAAGAAGATGACAATCCAAGCAGGTAAGTTTTCTCACATTCAAAGTAAATATTGCATCATTTCTAAAAAAGGAACTAGAGTCCTTATTGAGTTACTCTTATAGATGCCTATCAGTCTGTCAATTCTGAAAGAAAACAAGTGATGGAAAACTATGCATCTTAAGAGAAGTCAGATGAGCCATCTTGAGAAACACAATCCTTTCTTCAAAATAAATAAAAGAACAATTAAAATCTCAGAGTTAAGTCACCAGGGCAAAAAACTTCTGCTAGTGAACTTCAATTAGCTCTCGAAGAAAAACTAACATTGTTACCATAAAATATCAAGCTTTAAACAAAGGAAAGGTTGTTACAGAAAATCTTGACATACCAACTGCTATGGAAAGGAAATCTAGTGGACCAGGTCCTTCTGAAATTTTAACTCAGATTCCAAGAAAAGCAAACCACTAGTCGAAGTGGATGGTTTTAAAAAACGAATATCTTGTGTCACACCTATTCACATGTTAAAAGTTTTATGCACTCATTGTGGGAAACTCGGTCATTTAAGAATCAATGTAAAGCTTTATTTGATGCTTTCAGAAAAATGTTAAGTTCACCAAAAAGGACAAACTGATACGGATAAGAACCTGGTTCAAAAAAACAACGACGGAAAAACAAAGTTCCAATAAAAGGTTTTCTTATTTGTCCTTTATGGGCTGAAAAATCTATTCATCCTTTTACTCACATAAAGGGGCCCAATTCTAATCTGGTTCCCAAGACTAATCTTTGACTAGTGTTCAGGTGAAGGTAGAGGGAAAAAGGCCAACTTGGTACATGAAATATGCATGCTCCCCAAATTGTGCTAAAATTGGTAGAAAATATCCCTCTCGCTCTTTGATTTTCAAGGAGGCATTTTACTCCTGAAAAGGATGAGAAAAATAAAATAAGAAATAAAAAGTTGAGAAAGTGACATGATATCAAACTCTTGATGATTGCATTTAGAAACACTTGGCATATGAACCTGGTTCACATCTTAACAATCATTGATCCCCTGCAACATGAATTACTACTTATCTAGGGTTCTCGATATTGGGGAAATAGTAGAGCAATCGAGACAGATAGTCTGGCACACCTTTTGTGGGAACTTTGTTGTGTGAACATGGTCCCTTTGGTCATTGTAAGGTATTTAAAAATTGACAGTGTTGGTTCTCGGTTGTGGAATCAGCTTGAGATTCATTGATCTGGGAGAATATGATGATGCAACATTCTTGTCAAGGCATTGAATATGAAGTACTTTTAGAAAAATCAGTCAAAGGCATGGTGCTATCAAAACAAGTTGATGCATTATCATGATTTCCTTAATAATTTGTAGTACAGAATAATCTTACTCTTGATTAATTATACAATGATAGTGCTTCTAACTCAACCTCGTACTGTAACAAGTAACACTCAAGTCACTCTCCAAACACTGTTTAGAAAGTTTGCGGATGCTGTCTCTTTACCTTTCTAACACCATTAAGTAAAATCACGGATAACACAAAAAAAGAAGGGTAAACCTGGTTCTCTGTAATACTCAGGTATGACCCATCCTTTTTATGCATTAAGTTTCTTTGCCGTTTGGGTCAAACTAGCACTAATGAACCTGGTCCAATCATCAAAAATTCAACTTTCTTCAAAGATCACCAAGAACCCTCTTTTGACCTAAGCACGTTTCATCCAAACTGCTCTAAGACCTAAAATCTCAGTATGGAAGTCACTCATGCTTTAATTTAGGGGGAACCTTGCTTTACCACCCACATCTGACCAGGTTTCATAAACTCCAAAATTGATATTTATCCATTCAATTGCATAACTTGTCTATCTCTCAGGGGGAACAATGCTCACATAAATAAATTGTTGCTTGCTATCATGTATTGATGAACACATCTCTTTGTGCACCAAAATGGTGATGAAAGTTCTCTTACTGTAGTTGGTACTTTCCTTCAAAGTGTCAATCCAAGAAAAAGGCTATCAAAAAAAACAAGGAAGAAAATCATGAGGAATGAAAATGTTACGGATTAGAGTTAAAAAAAAAAAAAAGGTGGATGTGTATCTCATGCTTCTCTGATGATTTCACCATTCTATGAAACTGATCAGATAAAGAAGCTGGTTCACAATGGGCATACTGAAAAAGAAAATTAATCACTGCATTAACATCCCTTTCTTCCTCCCTTTAGTAATCTTGTCCCAATCTTTTATCCTCAATTTTGTATTCTTTTTACTCTTTGGTGTGCTTTGTGTCTTCTCAGACTCATGATATTATATTGTTTTTGATAAGGGCATAAATTTGTGTACATATTTTGTTTTTTTCGTTTCTCATTGAAGATCTTAATGTGTATAAGTGTAAGATGACTAATATCCGCATATTAACTAACCATTTGTTGTAGCGAAGTGTACTTGAAAAGTGTTTGCCCAATTGGCTATGAGTTAAAAATATATGCACCATTGAATGTTTATTCCGAGTTCTTTGGTTTTGATTTTCAATGATGCCAAAGGGGGACATTATATATAGGATAGACATATGCATGTTTGTCATCATCAAAAAGGGGAACTTCTTGAAATTCTTGGGTAATGAAAACATGAAGTTTGTAGTTTTGATGGATGACCAAAGAATTGAAGTTTTGGAAAACCCCCCTCTGTTAACTAGAGTGTTTGATGCATTTGATACCATTGGATAAGGCAGATTTAAAACTTGTTGCAGATATGTTCACTCAAACCCTTCTTTGCTGATGTGGTATTCCCATGGAGGTAGGAGTCATGTTGCCTTCCCTGGAGTCGGAGCAGGTGTTCAATTGCGTCCTCCACGTACATTGGTCATTTTCTCAGTCACTCAGGTAATTAAAGTTCTAGAAAGTTGTCACTCTGGTCAGAAAACAGGAGTTACGTGCTGAACTTGACACTTCAAATGCTGAAATTCACAAGGTTGAAGGATCAGTTAGTGCAGCGCAACTTGCTAACATGCAAGCAAGTGACAGATTTCTGGATATGCTGGCTCTGCTTCAACTAGCCTGGTCAACCTTCACATTGAAAAGCATCTTGTTTTTAACCTGGTTCTCTTATTGTTTTAACTTATTATGCTCAACTGGCTGGGCTTATATTGTTGATATGGATGTTTGATTGGGTTTGTTTGGCCGCTGTTGGATTCTTTTTATTTGTCAAAAGGGGTAAGGTATTTTGTGCATGCGTCCACAGAAGATTTGTTTTGTCTTCATCAAAAAGGGGGACTATGATAGATATGATGGAATCGATAATTCATGTTTTTGATGATAGACAAGAAGCACAAATAAGTCAATAGCAAATGTACGCATCAAAGAAGCCAAGATCGCAGTCCAAGATCGTAGTAACATGGCAGCCAAAGTAATCAGAAATAAGTTTATTTGTCAATAGCCAAAAAGAATATATTAAAGGGTATAGTGATACAAATAATGAAAACTTAAATATATTATTAGAAGGAAGTTGTATATAATAGGAGTATTGTACTTTAAAAGGGAATCCTTGTTTAAATATAACTTCCTTACCTTATATGATTTATTAAGGAACCTTAATATATTAATTAAGGAAGGAATTTTTGTATATAATAAGATTACTTTAAAAGGACCCTTGTTTAATAGTTAACTTCCTTACCCTTATATGATGGACTGAAGGAAAAAGGAACTCTATAAAAAGAACAAGACGCTGATGAAGAATACACGACTTACACGCAGAGAAACAAAGAAATTTTCATCAAACTGAGGTCTTCCAAGATTGATAGGAGTGCTACGGTCCAAAACATTCTTTGATTTAGGTTTTAGCGGTAGAACTATTTGTGTTGTTTTTTTCTTAATTGTAGTTTACAGTTTATTGTACAAAGGGTGGTTTGGCTCTTTGTAGGGTTGAGTGTTAGTAAGATTTGTAACAAAGTGGGTTTGACCTTTTGTAGAGATCGTTGAGTCATCGAGGGAGTAGTAGAGATAAGACTTTTGATTATTGAGTTGTATAATAAATCTTATGTTGAATTAATAAAAACGAGTTTTTCCTCCTTGAGTGATGAAGGTTTTCAATTTTTCAGTAGTGTTTTGTGTCCTTTACTTCGTCTTTACTTAAAACAACTTACCCGACCTGGTTCGTGTTCTTGGGTAGGTTTTCTTCACAGCAAAATCAGCAACAACTATGGAAAAATTACTCTTCAAGTGGTGCTCTTCAGCTTCATGGTAACCTATACTTGAGGGATATCACAATGTTTGAGGTGATCTATTAATCAATGTACATTTGTTAGAATTTTGTATCAAGTACCAATACTAATTGAGGTTATGTATCAAAACTGATATTTGAACACGATGCATTGTGCATGATAGAACTATAATGTATCATAATGTTGAAACAAAGGCAACACACATTAGTTTAAGAAGCAAAATCAAACTGAGCTCATGAAATCTGAATCGTAGTAGCCATTAGTAAAGCTTAACAAAAAAAAAAAAAATTGAAAAAAAAAAGAGTTAACAATCTTACCAACGGAAAGCAACAAAGATGTATCGTTCTGAGACTAATTGGGTAAGCTCAATATTAAAATATCGAACCTTACAATATAACATTTCTTGTAATGTTTTGTAAGACAAAAATAAACACGTATAAATTATTGTACGTTACATTACAACATAAATATTTTAATATCTCTTATTGATTCTAGTATTAAAAACTTTTTTTAACATAATCAATTGTTACATGAACTATCAAAATTTTCTTTTGATTATAAGACATTCAAGGTTAAGACAATATTTTTTTTAAAAATAAATTATGTGATAATCTAATTAGTTTGAGCTTGAAATGTATAATAAAAGGGAAACTTTCCACAATTAAATTAATTATTCCACCAGACCAGTCTTAGCACTACCAGATTATACACAAGTGTTTGAGGTTGAAACAACAAGGTAGTTTGTAGACAGACTTGAGCAAAGTCTTGGCTCAGAAGCATAGAGAAAGAATTCATGGCATTGTTGGAGGCAATAGACAAGTGGGGGCACTACTTGCAATATAGTCATTTTTTTGTAAAGACTAATCATAACAGTCAATAAAAAGATATGGAAAGATGGAAAAAATTTGTCCTTTCAAATAATTGTTTAATTCCCAAATCTAGTGTTTCCAGATATCTATATCTACTAATATTTTGGGGCATCTGTAATAAATTTAACAATAAAAATTAGTGAAAGAAAATAGATTTGACCGTTAAAATAATAATATGACAAGGATCAAATATACCCCTATATTAATTTGTTTTTTTAATATTAGTTTTTGCATTTGTTAGAGGAAAAGTGTATAAGTGGTCATTTGTATGACATTCAGGGTATATATGAATCACTTTCATAACAAGGTGCATATCAACTCTAAATCACAAAGTTGAGGACTATATTAGAACATTTTCCCTACAATTTTTAAATATATTTTTAAAAAATATAGTACAACCATGCTTCTTTAAAATCCAAGATTCACCTCTGAACATATCTACAACACCCACTGCCACCATAACAAACTAGAATTGAGGTATCAAATGGTGTGACTTGGGTTTGGAGGGTTGTGTGATGTTAATCGTATGACTTAATTTTGGATGGAATTTGGAGAACTTAGTTGTTTGGCCATTTTTTTCATCAACTTCTTAATATTTTCTCTTCAAACAAACTCAACACTCAAAAATAAAACTTAGTGATAATGGCGTGATTTTAAGGAAAAAGAGTTCTGATATACCCTCACTTTGTCATTTGTGGAGCTGTATACCCTCGTTATAAAGTGGCTCATATTGCCCCTTAACCGTTATCAAACGGCTCACAGACACCCCTGCCGTTACAACATGACTCAACATACAACCCGTCATTTAACGGAAGTTAAAAAAATAGTTTTTTAAATTTAATATTTATTAGCTTCTAATTTTGTTTTTTTAAAATTTCTTTAGGGTATATATGAATTCTTTTAAATCTAAGTTCAAGGTATATTTTTTAATTTTTTTCATACATAAATTAATCTTTGACTTCTTTTTCATTATAATATTTGAATTTTTTTTCTTTATTTATTTTTTTCTTTTCATTCCTTAGTTCTTACAAGAATAAAAAATTAAACTATTTTTTTTGTGTATGTATTTATTTCGTATTCGAAGAAAAATTTGGACATCTAATAATTTTTTACAACATATTGTGAAACATAAATACATTTGATTATCCAATAATATTATATTGTCTTGAAAACAAAACAACGTCAAAAAAATATGTTTGGGGAGCATTAATTTACTCATATGAGAGTATATTTTTTAGAAAAAAATAATATAAACTTAGATTAAATTATTATTTTTTTCATTTCCGTTAGAGGAACAGGGTATAATATGAGCCATTTGTTACAAGTAGGATAATATGATTTCCTTTCCTAACAAGGGATATATCAGCTCTAAATGACAAGTTGAGGGGTATATCAACCCTTTTCCCTGATTTTAATTGAGGATGTTTAATGTAGCATGACTTTAATTAATATTCAATGATTAACAAATAGGCTCATCTATACAGTTTGACGATATCATATAATGTGCTGTTAATTGAATTTGGCAAATGTAAAAATCAAATCAACTATAGTATGAATTTGTGAGATCACGATATTCTAATCCTGAACTTAAAATCTAATTAAATATCACCATGATAAAAGTGACACTCACACTCACAAAAATAATATGGGGACAACAAAACTTTATTTCTCTTCTTTAATTATTTTTTTCATCTATTATTTTGTGGCTAGTCCTTTGTTTTGGCTCGTTTCTTTCATTTCCTTTTTTCTTTCACAAATTTATTTTATTTAAATTATATTTTTGCTCTATATTTTTACTATCTCAAATTTTTATTTAAACAAAATTTAATTTTTTTTAAAATTTATCCATTTAATTTTACTCTTTTCTTAATTTTCAAAATTATTTAAAATAGTATATCAACAAAAAGAATTTAATCGAGTTGTATGTAGATTTATTAACCAGTAGTAACTTCACGTTGAAGATCACTCACTTCTAAAAGAACACACATTTTTTCAAGTGACAATACGGCATGTTATTTAACAAAAAAATATAATCTTGAAATCAAAAAATTGATATATTTTCCAAAAATTTTCCTATAGCATCTATCGGTTAATTTAATTTAAATGGAAAAACTATTAGAAAAAAGTTGTAATTTCATTAATCATAGATTTTCATGAATTATGTTTATTTTACATAGAAAAGTCAAAAGGAAAAAAACTTCACTAATTATTCAATAATGTGTGTTAATTTAGTACAACGTAACAAAATAGTAGACCAATGATATTTGTAAATTTTATTTTTCGATAGAACACAACTTTTTAGAAATAATGAGACTTATAATTATCAAATGTTGAATTCACTTTTGAATTAAATAAAGTCATTTAGTTTTAATAAATGATAGTTATGACTCCTAAAAGTTACTTTTTTTTGTGTGTTTTTTTTTTTTTTTTTTTGTTTATTTTGTTTTACTCTTGAGTTATTAATTATGTTGAAAAATCAACAACAATACATCCTACATTCCCTACATCCAATTTTTAGAAAAAGTTATTTTACAGAGATATATGACTTTATATTTTTATTAAGTTGTACAAGATTTGTTTTCATCTGTTATACCGGCTATATATAACAAAATTTATATATATATATATATATCATGGATCAATGTATCATCCCAACTTGTAGATGAATAATCGAGAGGATCGAAGTGAGCTAGGTTAATAAATGAGTGGGTCAATAACTACAACAAAATTGAATGGATTGGATGAATTATGTTTTGAATATGGCTACTTTAATTTTTCCTTTACTTCCTCTTCTTGGAGTACTATTGGTTTTTCTTCTATAGGCCATATCCTTTTTCCCAGAGGTTTTACTTCTATTGTTGGATAATCTCCCTTGTCTATATACGCTCTACGTGGTATATTTCCTGTCTATTGTCTGCAGTATGTCCTTGTTCATTTGTTCTTGAAATGGACTATTAGAACTAGCCTGTTTTCCATAATCTTTCTGTACTAAGGTATAAGATTCTAACTCAATATTTCACTAATCATCGTCTTGTATTTTGTGTCATTATATTATTGCTTTATCTATTTTCTTGGTAAATCTTTTTCTAATCTAGTATCCTTTATTATCAATTCTTTGTTCACATATTTTAAAAAGAGATGATTAGTTTTTCGAAATTTAGGTCTTTTAGTTTTACTCCTTACATGTAAAAAGTCTATTTTTATTTTCTTTGCAATTTTCTTTTGCTTTTCTATAGCTATATCTACTGCATAGTCTTAAGTATCGTCATTTGCCCTCCAGGAGTAAAAAGTCGGAGCGACGACCTTCTCGGCTTGGGAAAAGTGGGCGCAAGAATGACTTGTCCTCCGTGGCACCATGAAAGCCCACGCTGATTGGGTCCTGCATCATCGCACTACTCCAATTGATAAATCCGACATGATCGTTACTTTCTCCAGGGACAAGCCCATCATTATCTGATCTCTCACCAAGGACGGCGCACGTAATGTGGTCCCCACACCGACATCCCACCCCACCGTCCCCGCACTTGTTCAGGATGTTGTTCTTGATGTAGAGCTTTGCCTTTGGGATCTTCTAGGAAAATGGGTTAAATTAATTTGGGTTTAAGATAGATAGATGAGTTAGACATGAGTTTAAAATGGTAAATGGGTCATTTTTTAAGAAGTTGGGTCAATTTTATGTGGTTTGGGAATTTCTGTCAATGGAGGGGTATAAATGGTGAAATTAGTGATGCCGAGGGTATAAATAACTTTTTTGATCCTTTTCCCAAAAAAAAATTATTCTAGACTATATATAAGTTTGTTTTGACTTGTAAACCAACACGGAAAAGGACATATAGTCTGTCTATATAAACGTTGCGAGGTACATCTGTTTTTCATTGCTCTAGTAAACTAATCATATTATATTATAAGTGGATGTCCTTTAGCTCAAAGTTGAATTACGAATTTGCCCTTCACTTGAACTTATTTGAATATACATAATATTATATAAAAATAAAAGAATAATATTTTCATTTTTTAATGACCGAAAATAATTCACACTTCAATTACAAATAATTAGGATAAATTGTTTGAAAGACAACATTTAATTAGGATAATTGACAAGACAACAGTTAAGAAACTTACATTTAAAAACCAATGAATAGGGTAAACGAAAAGCAATTGAAAGTAAATAAAAAAATTTTCCAAGTGAATAATGACGGTCTTCAGGTGAATAACGAAATATGTTTCTCTTTAAGTAAATCACTTTCATTTCATATCATTTCAAAAGGTATGGAAGATATATGAACGCTATTTTAATTAAGGAAATCGAAACTTTAGACAATCATGAAGAACATATGAGTGGTGGTGTCTGCAGGCGATTTCGACAGCGCACACGGTGATAAACTGCTTTGTGGTTCCTAGAATCTCATAGTCCGCCATTCAGCCCTGCCCTTCAATCATTTTCTTCGTTTTTAAAACGAAGTTTCAAATTTTCAACACTATTCTTCTTTGTTGTAGTTTTCTTCTACCCCCCCCCTCCCTTCCCCGTCCCTTATTGTAGAGTATGCCCTTCTTAGATTTATATGTGATGCAATTTGAAGTGTTTCTTGAAATTCACGATATATTGATTTATATCCGAGTATTCTATAACGCAGTTTCAATCAGGATATTCACGTGGGTTTTTTCCTTTCTCTATTTTATTAGTCTTTAGTTGTTCCATTTCCTTTTATCCTTTTTACTACTTTTTTTTCTTATTGTTTTTCATTTTTAAAAAGTGGAAATTTCACTATAAAAATATGATGAAAGTATATAATTTATAGGTATAGTAAATAATTTTAACGCTTTAAGAATCACACTGGTAATTTTTTTGCAAGGCTATTACAGTTTTTTATACAAGATATTTCATTTTCTTTTTTCACATATAGCTGTTAATTGTATACAAATCACATTTCTCTACAGAGTTTTCCTTTTTCTGTATATTTTGGGTGATTGAAGATTAAGATCTTAGTTAGAGACTATTAATCTTAGTAATGTCTTAGATATTATTTTCTCTTCAGTTTGAATTGTAATACTTTTTCCTTCAAATATATATGACTCTCACAAGCATGTTTATAAGTTATTCTTGGTTCGTCTGTTTTTTGAGTTTTGTTAATTTATTTTCTGTTTATTAAAATTAAATTGAAAACTAAAGATATTAATTATTTTTTTTTTTTTTTTTGTTTTTTTTTTTTCTATTTGAATAGAGTGGTTATTTTTTCAGAATACTGACCATCATAAATCGTCAAATTAACACAAATAGTGTTATCTTTCCTGTAAATACAATAAACTATGCTCATATATAGACCCATGGACTTATCACAAGTAATTTCTTCTCAGACCATCTAATCCTTATTGTCGTTAAGCTTCGAGTTTTTATGTTCTTTATAGAAAATCAAAATGTGGTGAATTGAAATTTTATATTAATCTATAAATTTTGTGTCTCGTGCCTTTGTTATTTCATTCAAGGCTTAGATACATTTTATTATTATTTTTCTATCATGAATTCATAGACATATTTACAGTCTGATTCACTATTCTGGTTTGATAGCAAATTCACCATTCTATTTTATGATTTATTTTAATAATAAAATAAATATTAAAATTACTATTGTTTAATTTCATATCTATACCTTATAACTCACTCTAATAAATAAAAAATTGTAATGATAGTAATGGACAACGTACAACGCACGTTATCAGAGACTAATGTATATTATACGTGGGAGGTCCCCTTAGCACCAATTTGAGTTACGATTTTCCCTTCACGTGACATTTTTTGATTATATATAATATTATATGAAAAAAAAAGTAATGATATTAATAATTTTTATTACCACCTGAAAATAAATTTCACTTTTCAATTACATCATTGAGGAAATTGAAAACGATAACAGTCTGAAACTAACATATAATAACCAGAATAGGATAAGCGAAAGTCAATTGAAAATAAGAAATCTATTTTCCCAAGTGAGATAATGAAATTATTTCATCTTCATTACATTTCACAAGAATTGGAGATAAAAACACTATTTTAGTTTAAGAAACTTAAACTCTAAGACAATCATATGAAGTGTGGTGCCTGCAAAGCGATTCTCTCGCCAACGACAACGCCGAGAATTGATTGATGTCCTATAAATCTCATAGTCCTCCTCCATTCCCCTGCCTTCATCAATTTCTTTTTTCTGAAATCGTAAGTTCCAATTTTGAACAATATTTTATTTGTTGTTCCTCTCTCTCTTATTGTAGAATATGCATCTTTTTTAAATTAATGATGCAATTTGAAGTGTTCTTGGCATTCAAGATATACAGATTTATCCGGAGTATTTTTATGACGTAGTTCAGTCAGGATATTCAGTGGGGTTTTTTTTTTTCCTTTCTCAGAAAGTCTGTTTTATTAATCTTTATTTGTTCCTTTTACTCCTTTTTATTTTTTTTCCTTAGCTGTTTTTCATTTTTTGAATGTGAAATTTCAAACATAAATATGATGAAAATATATATTTACCAGGTACTCTTAAAATAAGTTTACCTTGGGAAATAACACAAGATATTTATCTCAGCTATAATTTTTTATATGCATATATTTATTCTCTTATTTTTTCACATATCGCTTTTAAAATTGTACAAATCATCGTTCTCTATAAGTTAAGACTTGTGTTGAGAACATATTTAATTTTTCTATGTCTTAGATATTATTATTCTCTTTAGTTTTGAATTTTTTAATATTTTTTTCTTCAAATTATACATACTCAAAAAAAAAAAACAAAAAAAAAAAAAAAAAAAATCCAACACCAAAACGTGTTTATATGTTATTGAATCGTCTAGTTTTCTTATTTTATTATTTATTTTCTTTTTTTTGTTAAAAATTAAATTTGAATAACGAATACATACTTATTATTTTTTTACTATTCGAATGAATGTTGAAACAGACTCATATCATCAAAAAGTAACACACAGAGTGGCTATAATTTAATATAAATACAATTAAAAGATACTCATCTGTAGACCCCGTGGACTTACACAAGTAATTGACTTTCAAGTAACATCTTATATGTATTGTCGTTAAACTTCATTGTTTAGTGCTGTATATAAAAATAAAGTCATTTGTTTGGTAGCATATTTTTAGGCTATTTTTGTTAGTATGCGGAATTTTAATTGAAAATTATCTTTCTGATAAAGTTGTCTCACCAACACCTTTGTTATTTCATCAAAGACATTAGATTACATTTTATTTATTATTTTCAAATCAGGAATTTCATGAGACATTTTTTTAGGGAAAAGAGTCTGATATACCCTTCAACTTTGTCATTTGGCGCTGATATAACCCCTCGTTATCAAGTGGCTATATAGGCCCCTTACGTTATACAACGGCTCCATTATACTCCCCTGTCGTTCAAAATGGTTACATATACCTTCATTTACGGAAATTAAAAATTAGTTTTTTAAATTTATTTTATTACTTCTAATTTTTTTTAAAAAAATTATTTAGGGGTATATTGATTCTTCTATCAAAGTCAAGGATATTTTAATTTTGTTCATACTAAATGATTTTTTGGACTTCTTTTATTGTCTTATTTGTGAATTTCTTATCTTCTTTGTTGTTTTTTTTCTTTCATTCCTTATTTAAAGAATAAAAAATTCAAAATATGTTTTGGGTGTATGTTAATTTAATTTTTGTATTCGAAGAAAAAATTGGTCTCTACATAAGTTTTACAAGAATATTAGTGAAATATATAGTTGATTATCACAATATAATATAAATTATTCATTGAAACCAAAAAAAAAGTCACAAAAAATATGTTTTGACGAGATTTTAATTTAACTCATATGAGATGCTATTTTTTAGAAAAAAATTTATATTAAGATTATTAATTTTTCATTTCCGTCGAGAAAAAAGGGTATAGTAGCGCATGTGTTTACAAGCAGGGGTATATAGAGCCCTTTCCATAACAGGGTTATATCAGCTCGAATTGACAAAGTTGAGGGGTGTATCAGACCCGTTTCCCTTAAAAAAAAATGTTCTTGAATTCCTGATTTGAAAAATAATAATAATGTATCTAATGTCTTTGATGAAATAACAAGGTGTGAGACAACTTTATCAGAAATATAAATTTCAATTACATATTCCGCTACTAAATAAACAAAAATATCCAAATTGTACCAACATGACTTATTTTTTCTAAAAGCAACCTAAACAACGAAGTTTTAACGACAATACAATACGATTTTACTTGAAAGTGCCAATTACTTGTGATAAGTCCGACGGGGTCTACATATGAGTAGATTTTATTGTAATAAAAGTTTGTTAAGTAAATAGGTATGCTGAAGTCACCGGCTTTTGTTTTTGTGCTACATTAGGTGTAAAAGTTAAAAAATCAAAACATATGCCTACAACACTTTCGTCACGGAAGCGACGATTGATGATGATGGTGATGATACACTACTTACCCCAATGGCCTAATTGAAATTTGGATATGGGTGATCAATTTCCTCAACAATTGTGAAGCCAATGCAAAATATATGAATCAGGGTATGTTTGGATGTGGATGATGAGAATAAACGATATGACACAACAACCGCAGTGGCCTTGGATGATCTCAACTTTCTTTCGCAGCTAATCTCAGTTTCCAAGGTTCAAGGACGGGTTACTCAATGGAATGAATGAATATTAATGGTGAATTAGTTTTTCCTGAAAATTGGTCAACATCTCAGGAAGAGCAGTGCAGAATGTTGAAGAGACAGCAAGGTATGATTATCAAGTCGACCCACAAACACCGACAAGTGTTTATTATTAGATGAATTGGTGATTTTGATAAATAATGGGACAAAACCAAGCAATGGATATCTAGTTGCTCGCTAAATCTAAGTAACATAAGAACCCACCACTTCTAAGACCCATCTTCAAACCCCTGATGATTGACATAATTAAACTTTCCAAGTTCCATATTTGTTCCAGAGTCAACTTTCCCAGCCACTAACGAGTCGAGAATTGTGCCAAAAAAAAAAAGAATCATCAATTTCCTCGGGATAAAAATATTGAAATGGCTTTTCCTGCCAAGTGTTTAATAATAATGCGTTTAAAGTGTGTTTTCACATGTTTAATTCACCGAATCAGATTTTTTGGAATCTCCACCGTGTCGTCTAGGGGGACAAAATTCCTTCTGAAAGGAGGAGAATTTTATTACACCACGAGGCAAAGAAGATGGAAAACCTCTGCTCCAGACTGTCACACTGACTCAACTGTGTTTTCCTTAGCCTCCGTATCATAGAATTCCAAGACAAATAGTTGTTACATTTGTGCCCGGGGGAATACTTCTCCTCACAGAAATAACATAGTTGTCCTTGAGCTTTCTTTATTTTTCAGATACGGATTTCCCAAAACAAAATTAGATAGCATTACAAGTGTTAGGCTTCTTTTAGTCCAACAACCTAACTACTGGAGATTGGGGGATAAGAATAGACGGAAAGGAAGTTCCCGTAGATGCTGCTGCAGGGTTGGAAACTATATTTCAGATATCATAGTCTCTTTTTCATGATACGTCGATTGTGATTCAATGAAAGAAGTTAAGATAGCATATTACTGCAACTTTGGTCCATGGTTTCCTTATGTTTCTTCCATCTTACAAATATATTTTACAAAAATTATCTAATCTATCCGTTGACAGGCATAAATGAATACCAGCCGAACAAGCCTGAGTTTATTACACTGCAGAGACTCAAAGCATTTTCTCTTGTTTTCCGTTTGGTAGCCCGAGTGTTTGCATTAGTGGAGTTATCTATCAGTTCATCTATGAGTCTTTTATAAACGGTTACAAATCTGCTATTGTTGCATTTGATGTAAAATTTAAAAATTATGAAATTATTGCATTGTGGTTTCTATCACCACAAATTAGCAGTCATAGATTATAATTATGAATGTCGAAGGGGATACATGGATATGTGGACTTGAGAGAAGAATCCAAGAAAACAATGGAAGAGAATCCAGATATTATTAAGAACTGAATCAACATTCTCCACATCACGTTCGGGGATTAGAAGCTCTCTCTTTCAGGCTCTTTCTGTTGCACGGAATATATGCATAAATTGAGGCTTGATTGAAATGGTTCTGCTTGCCCTCAACGCAAAAACTGAAGATTTAACAAGTTAGAGAATCCAGATGTTAGTAATATGAAGTAGAAGAGGATGAAGAGAAAGCTGAATCTTATTTCGTGAGAATATCCCATTTACATTGTAGATGTTGTCTATATATACACCATCTGACTTGTTAATTAAAATGATCATAAGTTGATTAGTTGTAAGTTGTAACTAACTACACAGTCATAATTTAACTAAAATGCTTAGTCCTCTAGTTTAAAATCAAAGCCTGGTCAATTATCAAAAATCCTAATTGTTGCATAACTGACTAGAGTGTGCCATCAGTTCTACTAGTCCGTGTGGAGGGGGGGGAGGGAGGCAGCAAACATGCTAACTGGAACTAATGTTTTCATCCATAATGGTTCCATGTTTAAAAACAAGACAACGATATTCTTTGGTGTAACTATTCATTAGGTTTTGAGCCAAAAGAAAACAAGTACAAAGTTGTCTCAGCAGAATATCATGCTCAAGAAGGATACATAAAATACTGGATTTTCACTTTAGGCATAGACAAATCATGGAGAGAGACTCAAAGCGTTTTATCTTGTTTTCCGTCTACTAGTCCCAGTGTTTGCATTAGTGGAGTTATCTATCAGTTCATCTATGAGTCTGTTATAAATGGTTACAAATCTGCTATTGTTGCATTTGATGTTAAATCTGAAAATTATGAAATCATTGCATGTCGGCAGCATTCAGGCTCACGTCACAGCTGATAGAGTTGATGGTAATTAGCAGCCAATTATGATTAGACATCAGAAAAGAGGCAAAGTGATATTTGGACATGTGGTGTTTAGTCAGACTCCAATAACACAATGGGAAGAGACATATCATTCTTTTCCCTTGATATGGATTAATAAAAAAGCTATAGTTTTTATCTCCTAGCCCCTAGTAGTGGGAGATTGTATTTTTTCAGTACTTAGTCCAAGAGTTGTCCGTTGTTTCTCTTTATGATGTCATAAGAAAAGAGTGGCGGGATTAAAAATCAAAGGTTTTCCACGGAAAACAACAATCAACGCATTTAAGATTTGTTTGAAAGTCTTTTGTTTCCTTGATGAATTTGTTCAAACTGAAAGGCATCACAAGTGCTTGTTTGTCCTTTTTCTTTTGAATTTGGGTAAAATAAACCTATAGGATCATAGCATTGGTAATAAAAGTCTCAGAATAGAAATATATTACATTTATAGTTATGTTGAAAGACTCGTTTCCTTTGGATTATTTTGAGTTTTGGTGTAGGTACTTTTTTCACCCCTTCTTTTCCTTTTTTTTTCTACATTGTAGATGTTGTCTATATGTACACGGGCTGACTAGTTAAAAACAATAACTAACTACAACAGTCATTAAGCTTGGATTTTGTAAGATACTGACGCTGCACTTTACTTAGGCTCAGCTGGTTGGAATGTACTCAATTTTCTCTAACAAAGTGACAGTTGATCATCTAAATCTTTGATTAGTCCAATTTGAGACTCTAATTTAATCACAAAGCCTATAATGCCTGGAAGGAAAAACACCTTTGTTCAAGTATTATAACCTATCATTAGTCTATCATATATATAGTATAATCTTCTTATTCTCATTTCAAAATCTTGACTTTCTTTCAAATTTCTCACACAATTTTAAAAAAAATACAAATGAGTAATTATTCCTTAAGACAGAATTAATTAGATTCCTGTATCTTTAAATTTAAATTTTATCTCTATTTTTTATATTTATTTTAAAGTGTTGACCTTTCTATTTTTTCATGTGTCTTTTCATGTTTTACACCACTTAATTATTTGTCTATAAATTTAAAAAACTTTTTCCAAGCAAAACTTTTATTTATTTTCCCTATATTCTTAGTGTGTAGGACTCTAAAATTTTATTTCACTCATTAAAATTTTCTTTCTTTTCATCTTCCCAATAACTTCTTTTTTATTCTTTCATTTATAATTTTAGTATATAACATTTCTCTTTTATTGTTGGTCTCACATAGTTTAACTTCTCAATGATATTTATTCTGAGCAAATCTTTTTATATTCATTAATTACTCTTAGATTGTATCAAAGTGAGTTTTTTCAATTTTTTCAATGTGCCTTCTTTGGTTAGATTTCCTCTTTCTCCTAAAAAAGAGTCGACTTCACGTAAATCTATTCATATAATTGATTTAGCTACAAAGATTGACCAACACTTTTTGTATTAATTGCTAACCTAGCATCATATTCACTTCTTTTTATTAGTATATATCCTATTTATGAAGTTTTTTATTTAAACTCAACTTCAGATATAAGTTGTCTTGAAATGCATTTTTGCATCTTTGACCTTGAAAATGTTAACCTTGACTATGTTTTAGAGCACATATGTTCCTAGTTGACTGGTGTGTTCGTTAGTTCAAATGGTATAAATCCCCGTCGTTGCACGTGTTCGAGAACGAGTATTAGTATAAGTGGGAACAAAACGTTGATAAGTTTTAAATACCAAAATAACCCAGATAGTTGAGTTCCTACAACAATCCCATTATATATTATTGATTATTATTATTATTATTAATTATTATTATATTATTATTATTATTATTTTAATCGTAATTAGTTTCATACCAACACTTTTTTTGCTACCACTAAATGTTACCATAATAATTTGAAGTGCATTTTTGAATGGCATGTCGCACATATCATTAGTGCAGATTAACAATTTTTCTCTTAATTGGCTGAATTTTAGTCACTTAAAACATTACCGTTTTAGATTAAAAAAAACTTAACATTAGATCTGATGAAAGAGTTACGAGCATATGGAGGATTCATACATATCCACAGTTTAATAAGACGATAATTGTAGATGTCCACAATTTGTTATATTTCACTTCTTAATGACTTGATTGCTAAACTTTTAGCTTCTACAATTAATACATTCCTTGCACACCTTTCATATACCCAATTTCTCTCTTTAGAAATGGAATAGACAACTATTAGTCAATACACTTTGGTATTTTTCTCACATCTTAATAAGTTTTTTTTATGTTAATCTTTTATTATTGGTCATTTATTTTCTTATTGAATCATATTGCTTTGTTATATTAACTTCTTTCATTTTGTATGAATATAGTGTTAGATATTTGACAATCTTGACAATTCATAAATTTAAGTAGTAATCTTTTGTTTACCAATACATATAGTGTAATCCACTGTTTAAAAGAATGTTTTTATCAATACAATAGAATCTTCAGATTTCTATTGATCTTTACAAGTTGCATCTTAGTTGAATATTTTACCAGCACAGCATTTTTAACCTTTAAATAATTGTATAATGCATCATTATTCTAAAATAATTATATCATTTGAAATGTTTGATTTAAATAACATGGATACCTTGCAACGTACGTGTTCGAGAAACTAGTATGTATATATATAGGAAGGAAAAGAGAAACATAGGAAAGTGTGGGTTGTTGACGGGGTATGAGGTGGGTTTGGGGTTGGGGGTAATGCTGGCAAGGGGAAACGGGAAGGGTTACTGGTGGACGGACTAAAGGTGGGGGGGGAGGTGGACGGGGGGGGAGCGGGGGGGGACGTGTTGTGACGGGAGTGGGGATTTCAGGTTCATCGCGGTGAGACGGCTGGGGGATGGGTGGGAGCGAAAGATGAGGGTCCCGGGATCCGGTGGTGGCGCCCTTATATTATGTGATGGGATGGGATTTGGGGTTACGGGACGGTACGGGACGTGAACGGGACGGGACGGGATGGCATGGGAACGTGGATATCTTTTTTTGTTTTTTTAATATTTTATCTTGTTGTTATTTAAATGGGGGTGGATACTGCTTGTTGGGTGGCTAATAATTTTAATTTATTTTGATTTTTTCAAATACAAAATAAATTTTCTAATTTAAAGTGTTTAATTTTCAAATTTTAGATTCATTTTTCAAATTTCATCAAGTTTTCAATTCAACTTTAAAGTTTTAAATTTTCAAATTTGAGAAGTTTAAATTTGTAATTAATGTTTTTAATAATGTAAATTGTAAACTTTAAATTAAGTATTTTAAAATTAGTTTAGTACTTTAGTTAATTATTTAATTGTAGTATTAATTAAAATTCAAAACATACTTGTATAAAATTTTTTTTTCAATAGAACTTATTAAGTTTACAACAACTTACATTAACAAATATTAGTGGAGTAACTAATCTACGCAGCCACCCTTCTAGGAGGGTTTCTGTTTTCAATAAGTTGCATCCTTAAAAACATCTTTGTTACCGATTTATATGAGTAACTTATTTTAACGCAGCCCCTTCTGGAAGGTTCTGTTTCAATTAGTTATCGAATGTAATCTAATAATATCTGTTTCTCTTTAACTAATTCTAATTGTCGCATCATCTGATGTGATATCCTCCGGTGTAGCAAACTGTTAGAATTCCTTGTGCGTCTAATTCAATCATCGCTGCATTCAAAATACAATTTTTGATCCAAGTTGTGCTTGGTTTTTACTTCACTTTGGCAATTGGTTTATTCTCTCTTTCGGCATTGCAGACCACTCTAAATAAACTGTTGTTGGATGCCAAACTGTCTTCCTCCAATGACTTGTCTAGGATCCACCTATTTGAAACCTTTTCTGGCCCGCACGGAAGCAGCCTCCTATGGCACTTGATGTAGCTTGATTCTAGAATATCACGACCATTTGTCAAAGTTGGAAATGCAAATCGCTTCGTCTACCCACCTCTAATAAATCTTCATGTGCATCTTTGATTTCCAAGTTTTTCTACAGATTGATTAAGATATTCTTCAAAATCAGCACGGTTAGTAGAATTAAGACAAGAAACCTCGGCATATAAAACATGAAATTGGAACTGACAAATTAATATCACATTAGAAGTTTGACCACTTCTTCTCCTTCCAAAATTTCACTAGTTCAAGTATTCTTCATACAAAATTTTTTTTGCTTCTTTTTTAAGCTAAGACTTAACAAGTTTTCACATCTGGAGTGTTTCTTTCTTCCGGTAAAATTTCTAAAGTTTCATAACGTGTCGACAAGGCCTTTCACACCTTGTAATTTAATAAGCAGGATGAAGGGTAAAGTAGCCGTTAAAAAAAGACTTGAAGGAATAGGAAAAAAATATTTTAAAATTTTTCAATCATACCCTTCATTGCACTCTTAAAGTGATCTATTTTTTTTATTTTACAAATTGAATTGAAAGAGCAACCAATAGTTTATTATACTGATGAAATCGTAGGATAATATTCCCGAAAACATGGTAGTCATCATAAAAAAAGTCTTAAAATGTAATAGTTTCTTTAGTTTTCTTCTTCCCAATCTTCAATCACAAAACCTTTCCCCCCCCCCTATCTAATGGATTAGATTATAGAGTAAAAACCAGTTGTATGGATCTTCTATATTTATAAGCAACCGAAGCTTCGTAAAGAGAGCGTTCCACCTTGTTTTTAATATGTTTTGGAATTTTTCTAGGTGACAATTCACATAGTGTAACAACGCTCCTTAATGCCCTAATTCAGCGCATTGTTTTTGTATGAAAAATCCAGGTAACACATATGCAACTTTACGCAAACCTACCACAATCAAATATGAAATACCATCTTGTACAACTAATTTAATATATTGCAACAGATCTAACATGAAAAACACTTTATTGTCAATTGGACATAATCTAACTTTTAACATGTTAGCATCATTTGTATTATTAGTGCCATTTATCTAATGCGACAGACATTATTTTATCTAGATCATGTAATAATCTAAACACTTAAAATATTTTAAGCTACATATGCACCAGTTTTTTTCTCTATACATAGTTTTATATACCTAATAATTCTTTTTTGCAAATTCCCCATTATGTCAATCCAATGAAGCAGTTCGTAAAAATAATCATTTCCATTAATCAACACACAGGTCGAAGTAATAGACACTCTACTATCTAATATGCTAAATAGACAACGAAGAAATTGACAATGTTTTACACCTTGCATACTTCAAAACATCAGTTTGGACAGTATTTCTTGAAAAGCCTCTATACCGGATTATAAGTTTTGTTGAATATATTCGACAAAACCCGGATTTGAAGGAAAACTGATAGGCCAACCACAACCAGAAACATTTTAGCTAAATTTTCCCGATCTACTTCCTATTATATTTACGTTGTGTTATTGGACCAGCGGGTAAAAGGATCTAATGTTCCTGAACCATGTTAGAAGCCGCTATCGATGCCATTACCTGTAATATCTAATTCATTAATATTGAAATTCCTTTGTTCTATTGGCTAATGGCTTAGCTTCTTTATCTTGACATCGGCAGCCACAAAACGATTAACAATGTTCTATTTAATAAATCCCCCCGTTCCACCTTGACCCCCCACGCTTGTTTATGTTTAAAGCTTGCTTACCTTATTACAATAGCAACACCTATTTTCTTTATCAAAAGTCATAAATTGCCACACAATAAAGTTTTAGGTCGTTGATACTTCACCTTCTCCCTTGTGGAGGGTGATAGGGGGTGGATGTCCCAAAATTTACTACTCCGTTAAATTGATAGTCACATTTGGAACTTCTGTCGCCGGGTACTAGTAGTGTGTTTCATCTAACTCCTCTTCTCCCAAATCAGCTCTACTTCTTCACCCGAATTTTCATCAACATTAGAATTAATATTACAAACGTCGTTCTAAACTTTCCGTTGATCAGTTCCACATTTGAAATCAATATTATAAGTAGTATCATCAACATAAGTAGCGAATCATTTATGTTAAATCTACTCATCGTTATTTGATTAAGTACCAACCCCCACTTTTACTACTCGTTTTTTTCTTTACTTTTTTTCTTTTACCAAAATTAATAATATTAAAAGTCTACTTTCTTGCTTCGTTATCTTGTGCTTTCTCTTTTCCTTACCGCTATTTTTTTGCTAGAACTCATACTTAATCTATATATATATATATATAAAGGGTGTAATATAAAAAATTAATACTAACACACAAGTAAAGAACAATATAAAATATAAATATATGAAACAATGTACCAAACGTCTGCGTTTAATACAGACGTTAAACCGATTGTTGACTCTTGTGATTTGTTGTAACTTGTATATTTTGTAGTCCAAGCCAATCTGATAACAAATATAGATAATATAATTTATATTTATTGATATAATATGAAAATTTTTAATTGAACTTGAATATATGGCATTTCTACATATATGAGAAATTAAAATTGAATATATTAGGAAGATTGAACTTGAAGTGAGAGTTGATAGAATTCGAAAATGAGATGAGAGAGAATGAAATAGATGATTTTGTAAGAACTAGTAAGAGGTGTATTTATAGTATTAAAAATGGGTTAAAATTTAATTATAATAACTTGAGTGTTAATAAATAATTTTTTAAAAGTATGGGGGGTGATAGGGGGTGGTAGGGGTGTTTGGGAAGCAAAAGGAGGGCATAAATCCGTTGGGGGGGCCACTAGCCGTTCCCCACGGATAGTACGGTTACATTTTTAAATTTAAAAAAAATAAAAAATAAAAAAAATTGGGGGGATCCCGCTAACCTCGCGCCGGGTCAACCGGCCGGGAGCGGTCCGGGTCGACCGGGTACGCAGGGGGAACCGGCCCCTGACGGTCCCCTCAACCCCCATCCCGTAATTCCCTTTAAACCCGGGGGATGGGCCGTAACCGGCCCGTGTCGGGACGGGACGTGGGCCGGGGCGGGATGACCCGGTCCCCCTGCCCAGCCCTAGTGTGGGGGTGTGGGTTGGTCCACGTGGTATGGACTTTTTAGTGAGTCTATAATAAAAATTAATATTTTAAAAAATCTTGGCTACGCTTTCACGATGAGTCTAGGAGGTAATATAAGTAGTTTGAAGTCGATATTTTTTATATTATGCAAGCATTGTGGACTGTCCGAAGGTGTATAGTAGGAAGTTTACTATAATAAAGGCATTAGTATATGATTCCACATCTCAAACTCGTAATTCATAGATCATATATACACTATAATAATTTTTTATTGAATTTTAAGTAAATTTAGTAAGTACTTAGTTTAAGACTTGACAACTTCCATCATTTTGTATTTTAGCCTTTCTACTCTTTCAAAATGAAAAATAAAATAAAATCATTTACCGCTTTACGCAGATTCGAGACGTGAATGAGTCAATAATTTCTGTGTAGATAGTGTGGCGTGTTTTTATGAGCAAGCATTAGTAATTGAGCGTAAATGAAATGTATGAACCTTACTGAACGAGTGAAGGCCAGTGATCTGGTGGTCAAAAGAGACAATTTAAATCGTTACTGCAAAACTCTTTTCTATTTTAACTAGATTTAGTAAGTAAATAGATTTACCATTTCTTTCCAATTTATGTTCTTTTTAATTCCTTATAGTCAATATGAACAAAATATAGTATTATTAAAAGTGGAAAGCTCTAAAGTGAAAAGTTGAATTATCATTTTACCTTTTTATTAAATTAAAATTTGATTATTTTGAATTAATATAAATATTTTAATACAAGCATGATAGTAAAATTTAAGTCCTTAAGCTCTTTATAATTAAATATTTTTTTCATTTCATCATGATTAAAACAAATATTATAAAAGTTATAATATTAAGGGGGTTATTTATTAAAAATACTCCTATCATATTTATTAATGAGTCATAAGTTCAAATAATCTCATATTGAGAAATGAAAAGTCTCAGTTACAGAAATCTCATAATAATGTTAAAGAGAGCAGTTACAATTAAACTCTTCACTTTTGCTTTTCGTCCTTTCATCAGTAGGCTCTGATTATTTTTTTGTTGGTATTTGTTTGCCAACTATTGCTTATTGCTTTTAGGGGAGATCTCTCAAAATTGTTATTTTTCATGATGGTTGATGGGCGGATGGGCTAAAAAAGATGCAAGAGTTGTACTTTATAAACGAACTAGCTTCTGCTCCTTGAGGGGTCTCAAAGTTGTACATTTGACTAAAAACAGGACAAAGGTATAATAATTTATTTTGGACAGGGGTACTGCTTGCGATAAGTTTTATGTATGTAAATCTTGACTTTTTATTGACAGGCCAAATGATGAACAAGGAAGTTAAATTACATCATCATATTTCATGTGAAAGTACGTGAAGTTTTTTTTGTAAGGTAAAAAACTTATTAGATTGAGTCTTTTAAAAAAATTTATTGTCCGCATGAATCTTTTCACAGTTATGACTTTGTGGTAGTTGGGGCAACGAAATTATGGAAAATTTATTGATTATAATTAGTTATTATTATATGCATAATACTTTTTTCTTCATCATAATTAACCATTTATTTTTAATATTCATTTGGCATTAGAAATTAGAGGTATTTTAATTTTTGTGAAATGAAAATTTTTATCTTATGTTGCTTTGTACTTTGGTGTTTATACTTTTCACAATCTCAGTCTACATTTTTGTGTATTTAATTTCAATTAATGGGTATTAGTTGGCTGCTTCAGCTCGGGTTTTTTGCTCGACTACGAGGATAAAATATTGAAGTGTCATCTTGATGTAAAATGTAGGGGTTGGGGTGGGGGTGTGGCTGAAGGTGAAAGGAGAACGGTTTTTGGGGGTTCATCAAGATAGTGCAATTAATTTAAATCACTTAAGCTAATGAGCAGGGGTTTCTAAGGTCTTAAAAACAAAATCTAAACAATCCTATTTTTGTGCTCTAATTTGGGGTTATGTAATAATATCTATGTCTGTATATATTTTTTTTTTGTAAATTTATTAAATATTTTACATATATTTATTCAATTTGGAGAAAGAATGTAAATTTTTATGTTTCTCCTCTTCCAACATATTGATATGGGGGTACTGTTTTTTGGGATGTCCACCAAATTTGTTTACTTTAATGAAATCAATTGTTATTTTACACTTAGTTCCTAATTTACCCTTAGGGCGATTCAATTATTTATTTCCTAATTACATTTTTCAAGACATTGTATTTATTATATTCAATATGAATATAGTAAAATTAATCTTCGTATATGAGTATTTCTTAGAAGGGTGATAAAGTCAAGGAAATAGGGATACATATGGTAATGGAGGGTGGCGAATGTGGGTAGTAAGGGGTGGATTTTTGTATTTTCCCAGAAATTTAGTACATGGATTGAGGCGTAAACATGCAACTCACGTTCCTCAAAACTATTTCACAAGAAACAGCATGAGGTGGAGCGAGGGATCATTCAGATTGATAAATCCAGGTTCCATTATCACTCCTTATCTACGTCGACCCATAAAGTCTATGGCAATGTTTGTAAGAGTTTAACTTGACGATCCTTTTTCGATGAATCATAGTTCTCAGCGAATAGGTGAAAGCCAATTTCTCTTTAGAAAGAACTTCAGTGTCTTAGAGGTCTGGCTCTCCACAGCGGGGGAGAAGGGGGCAAAGAAACAAGACAAAAGAGGAAGAAAAGAAAGAAATAAGGAAAAAATAAACAGTACCCGGTTTTTTGCTGAGTTTTTCTCGGGCAGAGAAGTTTGATCAACCCCATGAAGTCACAATAATTGGCAAATTTTGAGGTTCAAAATTGCGTTCCATGATCTGATCTAATTGCCTGTTTAATTTGTTTCCCGTATTTTTTTTAATTTTTCTCATTCATTGAACTAAAACCCAAGGCAATCATCTTGTACTGCAAAAATAGTGTCCAGGTATACCTAGTATAATTATCTCACTAATACAAACACATATCTTTTTTTCTCCCCCTCTAAACTCTACTGTGAACCCTCATTGGTCCACATAATCCCATGTGAATTGCTTCTAGGAACTAGTTGAACTTATCCATCTGTTTGGCTTAAAGTATGATTTTATCTGTTTCCCTAGACTACATCCTTCACATACCTATCCTCCTTGCATTTTATTTTTAGGCAGTCTATAACGAATCCTTGGTGGATAAGTTTGTGTTATTGAACTTGGCTACATGACCCACCAACCGTTATGCCATAACAAGAATCTTTTTCCAACACCTTAAACACACCAATTTTTGTTAGAGTGAGTTTGAGGTATCTATAGCGTGACATGTTTATTCCTTTTTCCCTGTAACCACTTGTTTGTTTAGAATTGATGTACTTCAACCTATTGGATCGAAGATTACCTTGTTTCCCCTTTGTAACACAATTGAGATAGCGGAGTAAAGTGTGTCGAAGAAGTATAATGTTTGTGTTGGATATGTTTATGGTTGGTAGGTTGTGAAGGGGTCCATAGCTCCCTCGCTCCCTCTACAAGGCCCTATCCTTCCTCCCTGCACACGCCCACCTAACCAGCCTGCTTTTCTGCACCTTACTGGCTCGTAAGCTTAGACCGCGGATAAACTCGTAATAAGCTTGCTGCGGTGGAACAGGCGTAAGTTTGTATGCCTATCGGAGATTCTGTGTCCGTTGCCATGCAGCGTGGATGGGGTGTAGATTATGTGTTTTACGGTTGTGCATTTCAGCTGTTCTCCCCCGATAGGATACTTTCATCACAGTGTTGAATGTTCAGTGTGCAGATCGGCCAATCGTTCCACAAACCTGTGAGTTGAGACCTTTTTTTCCACCACCGAAAAGCTACCGATACCTCCTTTCCTTCTTCTAGTGGACAACAATGCCGTTATTCCCTTGTCCTTGTGTTTGAACGAGCACTATTCAATGTACCACGACTGCTTTGCTTTTTCCTCACTTCTTTCCTCAGATTCGTCAGAGTCTGATTCAGGTTCATCCGCTGACTCTTTTATAAAATAAAATCGCGCATCAATGCAAGGTCTTCAAGCTTCTTCATACATTCCAAGAACCTTTTTTCCACAGGATGCATACATTGCTGTTCTTTTCTTTGTTTTACTTTTTGTTAAAGAAGTGCCTTCCTTTCTTTTTTCAACTTTCTGTCATTTTTTCCATCTATTTCCCACCTTTGGGCAGTCTTTTATCTGATGATCTATCTTACCAAATTTAAAACAACCTCCGTTTGTGTGATCGTATCCGTTATTTTTTTTTCTTTCAAGTGTGTGATATTTCCTTGGTAGATTTTAATCCCCTTTTTGAAGAGTTTTCTTGAAGTCCTACTTATCAGATGCCATATCATCGTCATCTATGTCAGATTCGTCCTTTCATGATTTAAGACCAAGATTTTTTTCTTTATTTTCCGCACCTCTTATGTCCACATCATCTTATAAGCTTGAATTTCCAACTAATTTCCTCTTAGTCCATATTAGTAAGGGCCTTATCGTTCTCTATGGCAGTGACTTTTTATTTTCCAAGACCTGGCCAAATCCTAAGGTACTCTCTTTTTGTTCAACCTGTTCCTCAATGGTAATAAACTTTACACCCAAGAGATTAGTTTCGTTTACCACAGTTGTGTAATCAGTTATCGATCTTGAAGAGATCCTACACTCTCCTGATGTTCATCTTAAAGGCTTAATATTCCTGAACACAAACTAGGCAATCCCGAAATTTCGACACTTGAGTTCGTACCTTCATGAGAGTTTTGCTAAGGTATTCACATTTTGTCTTAGCAAGTTACACTGGAGATACTTAAATGTTCATCAGTCCTATCCCACATTACTAGAAGGCACTTGAGCTTTTGCATTCTTTATTTTCCGTCACCTACAGTAATAGTATAATTATTAAGTGGTCCCTTAGTAATATTTCACCCACGCATCGTAGGTCTTTCGCTTAATAATTCTTACATCCTTGCCTTCCACCACGAGTAGTAATTGTCCAATTGAATAATGGAGGTCTGTTGATGTTATGCCCCTTACCTTGTCCGAGTGGAGGGAAGACTCAGTTTGATCTTATCTTGAGTTGTTTAGACTCTTTAAAATGATCACCTGCTCTTGGCTCTGATACCACTTTTTGGAATTTACCCTCCTGAATTCTTCACAGGTAACACTTACTAACGACTATTTTGTTTGCTTGCAAACATAACAATAATATTTAAACACACTTGTATTATTCTTAGAATTTAAGTAATACAAGATTACAACCTTTAGCACCTAAGAATTAAAACTCTAATCCTTCTACCAAGACAAAAAACTACTACCCTAGTTTTCTATCTTTTCAATGCGTTTCAAGTTACTATAACTTGTCAAGCAAATCTACTACCAGATTGTAACAAGACCTTTTGAATACAATCCTTACAACTTTTTCACTCATCCCAGCACTCAAAAGTATTATCAAACTTTCTTCAACCTCTTGATCGTGTTTTGAACTTCTCTCTTTGTAAGTGACCCAATTTTTTTTTATCCAATAGCTCCCTATTTATAAATCAGAAATTCAACCAATCCTTGTAAAAAATCACTTGTATTTGTCTCTACAAATCCTTGTTCCTTCTATTTACTTTAAATTCAAAACCTTATTGGCACTCAATTTGTTTTTCACAGCAGTTTTCCTTAACCAAGTAAACTACTATAACCAAAAAACGTACTACAAGTTCCATATATACTAAGCACAACTCTAACGCTGCCACTTGCATACCCGCGACCACGCGTACGCTACCAGGGAGTCTTGAACAATGTTGCGTTACCTGTTCAAATGCAGTTTCTTCCATTTTCAAAATCTCAAGATTAATCCCAAACAAGTAAAACCAACACTCCTTTCAGTTGGTAAAATCCGATTTTGTGACTCTCCAAATGAATGACAAATGGTGAGATGAAGACGATGCTAACTAGTGACAATGGTACCTCCTCTCGTTTAGTAGTTGTTCATTGGTTACCCTAGTGAAGAAAGGGTAGGCAGAGGCAATAGGCATGTTATATCAAAAAGGAACTTTTGCGTCTTAGATGACAAAAACATGTGCCTATCTCTCAATTTTCTATATAGGCGAGTACCCAATCTCCCAAATAATCTTACAATTATGAAAATATGGCAAACAGATGTCAACGTAATGTTCAAAAACCAAAACACACACACTTGAGTAATAGAACTCCACCTGGTTGCAATCGGAATAGTACATTGACTCATGATATTCATTCGAACAATGCCATGGTTTAGGTTCCTGATATACAATCGGTTGTTATAGTTTGAACTTGCCCTTGGTGATTTAATTGAGTTTTAGTTTTCAGGACTAAGACTCCCCAAGATTTTCAATATGTTGTCTTCCACTGCTGTTATTTGGTATATCAATCCATCCTATAGGAAGTAATTCAACAACAGGGGATTTTTTTAATAGTAAGGGTTGACGTACCCTCGATGGTGTATGACGAAGATAAGGAACACTTAAAAAGCAATAGAGTTACTCTAGTTACATTTTGCCAACATCGGAAACAATCGTAGTGTGATGCCATGAGTCTTTTAGCGGTTAAAGGGTAAACTTGTACTCCAATATTACTAACATCTTGAAATCTCATACCCCAAACTTTTAGAATCTTCTATATCTTTCAGTTTCCATTTTAAGGCAAAGCAAGCCATTTAATCAAATTAGAAAATCAATAGATAAAGTGTATTTACGTTCATCAAACGTCTTCATGGATAGCAGAGGGTTATACAAATTAATTGTTATTCACATGAAATGAAAAAGAGCACAATATGGTATATGGTTCAATTGACATAAACACTCAATTAGAAATAGAATCGCCAATGATTCAATCACTTCGCTTTTCCATGAGCATCTTAAAAACTTGACACATACTATGAATGTGTATAACATATTGAAAGCTTGACAGTATTGTACAGTTTCAATATCCCAAAGTAGCAATTGGTTTTTTTGTTTTCAAAATTTTTTTTTTGTTGTTAAAAAGCTTCCTTTAAAAGCGTCTCACTTTAAGGACTTAAGCCGTCAGTAAACGATAATCTAATAAAACCGAGAACAAACAGTGACGTCCAGAATATTTGCAAAATTATCCAAGTGGAACGACTAATTTCTTTCACTTTACTTAAAAACTTACAATAGATTTAGAATGTAATGCTGTTGGTCCCGCAAATTTGTCTTGTCGATTGCATTACTAAATGGATTAACAAATCTTATCGTAAAATAAAAAGCTCCTGAAGATATTTGACATAAGAGCACTAATAATACCTTCCAAGTTTGAACCATTACCCAAAGAGAATGAGACTTTCAACATAACTATAGAAAATCCCTTTGATATCGGTTTTTCTTAGGAAGGCCCTTGATTTTTAATTCCATACCAACTCTTTCTGTTGAAATCATACACAAACAACATAAATCACCTGAGTTTCACGACGATATACAATCTCCCCCCGTCGAAGAATGATTCAAATCTAGACTTCTCTGCATTGTCCATATCGGGGAACCCCAATAATATTGTCTCATCCCTCTCCCCATTTCTGTTTTGGGTCTATCTCCAATCAATAAGTCAAAGTAATCCTCTTACCATTTTCTGTAATCGAATACCCTAATTTACCCTTCACCTCTATCAACTGCTAAACATAGTACAACGCACGCAATTGCATCCCAGAATGTGAGTTTTTTTCAAATTTTTTTCATATTTAATATCAAATGGAATTAATAGATATATATTGGTCCAAGCAAATTGATAGATGACTTCCACTAATGGCCAACACTATGGGCATACAATAACGTAATACAAAGGGAAAATGTTGTTAGTGTCTGCGCCAATGATGTTTTTCTAATGAGCTAGTAAAACCAGAAACCCCGTACTTTGTATGCCTTCTCGGGATGATCTGGTTATTAGTAGGGTGGGATTGAAGGTGGAGGGGGGGAAGGTGTTGGTTGTAGACGGGTTGATTGGTGGGGGAAAGAGTGTATAAGTGGTTGTTTTCCATGATATTGGGACGAGTCCGGGCGGGTAGATGGGTGTGGTGGGGGGTCTCGTGGCGGAGTAAGGCAGTGTGTGGGATGAGAGGATGGAGTGATTGTAGTTGTAAAGATGGGTGGGTGTATGATTGGTAGGGGGTGGGCGCTGTGTTTGTGTGTTGTTTTGGGGGTTATCAGCTCCGGCTGATGAGTAGGTGTCGGAAGTAGTGGGGGGGGGGGGTTGGGGAGGAGTGGATTGGGGTGACGGCGAGAGGGTAGTAGACCAGGAGGGTCGAGGAGTCGTGTTTGGGGAGGGTATTGTGTGGGAGGGTTGGGATGGGAGGATTTGGTAGGGAGCGTGGGGGTGAGGGGGGGGGTTGGTGGGGATGCATGAGGGATGTTATTATCAATGTGTAAGGGGAGTTCAGATGGGTGTGGAGTGGTAGTGTTTGAAGTTGTTGGGGAGGACGGGGTATATTGCGAGGGGGGTGCATGGGGGTGATGTTTGGTGGGCTGGTATGGGGTAGGCGGGGTTCTGATGGAGATAAATTGGTAGCGATCAGCGGGCAATTGCTCCCCTTTTCCTTTGTTTTTTCTCCGCTCAAAATAACCTAATGAAAATGTAAATTGCCACCACCACCATCCATTCCACAATCCCACCATCCAAACCACCAATTCCAAAAGTAATTTTCTTTCAGGTTGGTTCAGAAGTCTGACTTTTGGTTTTGTGTTGGAATTGACCAAATTGGCAACAGGTTTGCATACATGTATGATTCCAACGCACACATACACCATACGACCCATCAAACGGAATATGCATGGGGTTACAGTTGAAAAATTGTCAAGTTGACGAACGAAGACAGGGCCTTTCCATTTTTCTTTTCCTCGGCAGTGAATAATTCCTTCTCCGTGCAAAAGGAATTTGTCCCGACAGAATGACATTTAATGGATCTCCAAAAAGATGAATTCGGAGTACCCCATGGAAATAAGAACTTTTGAAACGCATCAACGAATTAGAAGGAAAATATTTCAAAACATTATTTTTCTTTAGGAATCACAATATTTGCCAAGTTTGGGCAGAAATTCATAATGTTTATTTTTTCTTTTTGGGTCTTGTAAGACTTGTTATAGTTCTTATTGATGTCCTGTTTGGCTTTTCTGTTTCTTAATAAGACTTATTTTCTTTTGTTTTCTTTATCTTTCTAGTACATTACAGTAGGACGCCAAAAATTGAACTTTTCTTTTTGGTTTCAAAATCCTAAAAAATATTGAGGGCAAGAAAATTGAAATTTTTTTTTTTAATAAACTCTAAACACAATATTAGCATGGCACATTTCATGAGAAAAAAATATTTTGGCCCCAATTATCAAAATGAATTGAAATAGTGATTTATTTTATCCTCCCCTTTGGTGTTAATATGACCCACATTTGTTTGTCACTAACATTCTAGTTTACCATTCTCTTCAACTGATAATCCAAAGAATTCATTCCATCGATCCTTTTTTGGTTCAAATTGAGAGATGAGAGCCCTATTTATAATTTTTCTTGATGTGTGGTTCTCATTCCTTCATTTGGTCCACCATGATGATTTTATTTTGGGTACTTTAGGCGTCGTTTTCTATTCATTTGGATATAACTTCAGTAATAAATTCGTATAGGATCAGTGCTGTATTCGACTTGGTTGCAATACAAACAAATGGACGGAACCTTAAATCATTGTTCTCTCATCCAACAACAAAAGAATCAATCAATCACTTGGAAGGATTATGCCATGCAGCAATCATTGCACAAGTTAATCGGCACGTGAATCATTGGGGTTGGATCTCTCGTCCAACAAAATCAGCGGATAAATTCCACACTTACATCTCTCTCACAATCTCTCGTGGATTATCCCCAAAAGAAAAACAATTTGATATGTTTCATAGCAGTTGCATACCAAGGAATGATAGACTACGTGGATTTCCACTCTCAAAATATTGTGGCGGCATTGATGAGGTCCACAAGGCATCACTAGATCAAGAAGAAGGAGATTCATCAATATACATATTGCTTTCAGTTCAACTCGATATCCGCATGGTTTTCCGAGATAGAATGAGAATCGAACAGTTAATGCAATCCCAACCCAAATAAGAAAAATGCCATATGCATCATATGTTTTCATGTAAATAGTCTCAATTTGAAGAAAGGTGGAGAGAGGGGGTGACGATGAAGTAAGGCAAGTCTTTTCCATCTTCGGTTTTGATCACATTGGAGAAATGATGTTTGTTCATTAAAATTGAAGTCTGATTAAAATAAGGAGTGA